>JAQZBX010104416.1:0-10953 GCA_029593785.1 Cabassous unicinctus | reverse complement strand
CCACTGTCACCATTATTATTCAATATTGTGCTGGAAGGTCTAGATAGAGCAATTAAGATATACAAAGAAATAAAAGACACCCAAATAGGAAAGGAAGAAGTAAAACTTTCACTACTCACTGATGACATGATCCTATATCTAGAACATCCCAAAAAATTCACAACAAAGCTACTGGAATTAATAGACGAGTTCAGCAAAGTGGCAGGATGCAAACTTAATATACAAAAACCAATAGCATGTCTATACACCACTGACGTGCAATCTGAGGAGGAAATCAGAAAAAAAATCCATTTATAATACCAACAAGAACAATCAAATATTTAGGAATAAACTGATTCAAGGCATAAAGGAACTGTATTCAGAAAACTATAAAACATTGCTAAATGAAACTGAAGAAGACGTAAATAAATGGAAGGGTATTCCATGCTCATAGATTGGAAGAGTAATTATTGTTAAGATGTCAATTCTACCCAAACTGATTTACAGATTCAATGCAATCCCAGCAGACTTTTTGCAAAAATTGAAAAGCCAATAATCAAATTTATTTGGAAGGGTAAGGGACCCCAAATAGCAAAAAATGCCTTAAAAAGAGCAAAGTTGGAGCACTCTCACTTCCTGACTTTAAAGCATATTACTTAGCTTCAGTTGTCAAAATAGCATTGTACTGTCATAAGGACAGACAGATTGACCAATAGAACTGCATTGAGAACTCAGAAATTGACCCTCATATCTACATTCGAGTGATTTTTGACCAGGCTGTTAAGTCCACCCAGCTGGACCAGAACAGTCTATTCAACAAATGGTGCTGGGAGAACTGGATATCCATATACAAAAGAAAGTATTGGGGCCCCTATCTCACACATTATACAAAAATTAACTCAAAATGTATCAAGAACTTAAATATAAAAACAACAACCATAAAACTCCTAAAAGAAAATGTAGGAAAACATCTTAAGATTTGTGGTAGGCAGTAATTTCTTAAACCTTATGCCCAAAACATGGGCAACAAAAGAAAAAATAGATAAATGAGATACTTCTCAAAATTCAACACTTTTGCACCTCAAAGGACTTTGTTAAAGTGAAAAGGCAGCTGACTCAATGGAGAAAATATTTGGTAATCACATATCTCATAAGGATTTAATATCCTTGATCTATAAGGAGATCATACAATGCAACAATAAAAAGACAAAGTCTCCAATTATAAAAATGGCAAATGACTTGAAAAGACAATTATCCAAAGAAGAAATATGAATGGTAAAGAAATACATGAAAAAAATTTTGACATCACTAGTTATTAGGGAAATGCAAATCATAAGTACAATGAGATATCAATTCATAACTATTAGACTGGCCGCTATTTAAAATGTGAATGTTGTAGAGGATGTGGAGGGATAGGAATACTTATTCTCTGTCAGTGGGAATGTAGAATGGTACAGTCACTGTGAAGGAATGTTTGGCAATTCCTAATGAATTTGGATATAGACTTGCCATGGGACCCAGCAATACCATTGCTAGGTATATACCCAAAAGAATTGAGAGCAGTGACATGAATAGATATCTGCACACTGTTCATAGCAGCATTATTTTTCACAATATCCAAAAGTTGGAAACAACACAGGTGTCCGTCAACTGATGAATGGATAAACAAATTGTGGAATATATACACAATGGAATATTATTCAGCAGTAAGAAGGATGAAGTCATGAAACATATAACAACATGGATGAAGCTGGAGGCCATTATGTTGAGTGAAGCAAGCCAGATCCAAAAGCAAAAATAGTGTATGGTTGCCCTATTATGAACTAAATATGTTATGTGAAATATAAATATGTGAAATATGAATATGTGTAGAATTGTATATATAAGACCATTTTTTCTTGAAGCTGACAAAATGTAATTTAATACTACACAGTGTTAATATCAGATAATAAAAACCCCACAATATACTAAGTGAAGGAGACCAAATACAGAGTATTACATATTGTGTGATTCTATTTATGTAAAATGTAAATATAAATCAATTTACAGTGATGAAAGATTACTTTTTATGTAGGTCTGAGGAAGGAATGCTAAGGGGTTTGGAGTCCTTCTTTTGGAGTAATGAAATTGTTGTAGAATTTTTAACATATTGAATGTGCAACATTGTGATTATACTAAAAGCCTTTTATTACACACTTTGTTAGAATAGCCAGAACAGCAGCTATGTTAATTGGGGGAATCATGGAGAGATTGAGAGGTGAGGAATTTTCTTGTTTGTTTCTTTGTCTGTTTTTTATTGTTATTATTATTAATATTGAAGTAATGAAAATCCTCTAATAAGGATTGAAGTGATGAATGCACCACTATGTGATTATGGCAAATACAATTGTTTGTGCACTTTGGAGGAATTGTATGCTATATTAATATGTATCAGTAAAATTGATTTTTTAAAAATGCATGCTTTACCAAATGTAAGCTATGGACTATAGTTAGTAGTACTACTTTGATGATGCTCTTTCATAATTTGTAACAAATATTTCACAGCAATGCAAGGTCTTGGTGGGGTGATGTATGGGAGCCCTGTATGATGTTTTGCATGTTTGTTTTATAATTCCACAACTTTTACTATACATTTATTGTTTATGTATGTTCATGAATAAATGATATACTTAAAAAATTTTAAATAAAAAAATGATAATTGAGAAATATCCACCACATTCCATATAAATGTATGTCATGAAATAGGCCTATGTATCTCTGTATGAATGGTTCATCGGAATCTGGGGCAAGAGCCCAAAATATCTGTCTCTGTCCATGACTCCCCAACACACAACAGCTCAATGATAGACCCATCTGCAGCTGCACTGAGCTCAGCCGCCAGTTAATGTCTGGAAAATATGGGTTTGAAAGAGTCCAGAGCCCAGGGGCTGCTCTTCAGTTGAGTATAAATGTAGTTTGGGTTGAGACTGAGCTGGTAATTTGTACTTCTAACAATTTTGGCATAATTACATAATAAATAATAGTTGCTAACAAATATACTACACTTATCATGTGCCAGACACACTTCTATTTACATTATCTAATTAATTTATTTAATCCTCAGCAACATGACTAAATACTATCATTATCACTTTATAAGATTTCAAAAACTGAGTCACTGAGAGTTTAAGTAACTTGTCCTTGCTTATGCAGCCAATAAGTGGCTAGCAGTCTCATGAACTACATCCTGCCATAATGCTCTAGGAGGCAAAATTTCATTCTCCAGAAATAAAAGTGCTTCTTTTTCATAGTCCATTTTTATGAAATGGGGTTCCTGGGGCTTTAGTACCCCTCCCCAGGTCTGAGCTCTGCAGAGGACTCTAGTCATAAACAGTATTAAGGTTCTGGGATTCCTCTTCTGTACCTCACACTTGTCAACTCTCACATAAAAGATATGAGGATAAAAAATTTCTCTAGAAACTTATTTTGATCTAATTCAAAGTGTTCATGGTAAAATACTCTGATGGTCCTTTTGTTAGGGCAGAGGCTCATTAATTTTGGTATGATGACTCTGGAAGTGGTCATGGTCAACTTGAAGTATATAGCACCTGAACAGACACAGGTTCACTTTCATCATTCACTCCAGATTAAGTCTTCAGAAACTGTGTCCTAGGAAAGTGGGCTCCTAAAGAAAAGAATCATCACAATATATGCATATGGCTTGTGACCATGACTGACCCCTTCAATGGACCAGAATGTGTCAGTCCGAGGCATGGAAGGTTACAGATTCTTTGGTGACCCTCCTTGATACTGAGCATAGACACAGAGCTGAAGTACATATGGCTTATGGGTTATAATTGTTCTCACTTACTATTCTTGAAGTCCACGGAGTCATGCCTTTCTCACTTGTCTCTTCTACAGAATTATTACCCATGGTCCTACTGTTCCTCTTGTGAGAATTTCTCTCCTCTTTCTGACAAATAACACCACTTGAATGAAAATTTCCTTTACAGCATAAAATGGCAAAGTTACTCCATGAAACATAGGAAGAACTAAAATGTCTACAGAAATGAAAAGAACACCATATGTGTTTACCAAAATACTTAGTTAATTTTTCAACAGAGAATTCTGTTCACTTTCTTTTCAGCATTTAATTTTAATTCCTGGGGCCCATGAAGAATACCTGAGAATGATAAGGGAAAGGATGCCACATTTGTGAATACATAACAAGAGGACTAGCTTTATCCTTAAACAATTATTGGAATTTCTAGAGTTGAAAATCATCTACCTTATTAAAAATAAAATTTTATTGAAGTGTATCATTTATACATGAACATACATAAACTATATATAGTTTATATATATATGGTAAAATATGTGAATTCACAAAATTTGCAGATCATGATACAAGACTCCCATACATCTCCCAACCACCACCTTGAATTATTTTGAAACATTTATTACAAACTATGACAGATCATCAAAATATTACTACCGACAATAGCACATATCTTATATTTGGTGTATTTTCCCCCAGCACAATTAACACCCTATATTAGTATTATATATGTCTTATCATTCAGGAGAAAGAATTCTTATATTTGTCTTGTTAACCACAGTTCATCATCCATTAAGGATTCCCTGTGTTATATAATCCCATGATTTGTAGAATCCATTCAAAGTGGATATTCAGTGGCTCTCATTTTTATCACACAGTTGTACTGTCATAACCTCAGTCAATTTTAGAAGATTTTCATTTCTCTAAAAGGAAAAATTCCATACCCCCATATACACCCTTAATTTTGTCCCTTGGTATTAAAAAAAATCTTCTTGCCATTGCTACAAATATTGCAATGTTACAGTTAACTGTCATACATAAGTTACTTTAATTGAAATTTTCCAATGTATCTCCATATTCTTAGTACTTTTTAAAAGATGAGAAGAATTATATTTATAGTATTAACAATAATCTTCATCCACCACTGATATCACTGATATCCATACAAAATTATACTCTACTTTCCTTTCCATTGATATTTACTTCCACATACTACTACTTCCAGCCACAATCATATTTATAAACCAACAGTGTAATATCCATTATAATATTTTACTCCCACCTATATTTTTACATTTTTTCAATTAACCTTATTAATAATGCTGCATACATTAATCATCATCTCCCATTCTCAATCAGCCTTCTATTTCTTAATAAGCTACATTCTAGAGTTTACCTCTGTGAGTTTACTCATCATATTTTTTTCATATTAATAAACTATACAATATTTTGCTTTACTATATAGCTTATTACACTCCATAAAATATTCTCTAGGTTTATCCACTTTGTCATATGCATTCCAATTTCAATTCTTCTAAGAGCTGAATAGTATTCCATTGTGTGTCTTTACCACTGTTTTTTTATTCTTCATTTAATAGACAATTTTGGCTTCTTCCATATTTTAGCAAGTGTGAGTAATGCTGCTATGAATATGTGCAAATGTCAGTTCATGCCCTTGCTTTCAGTTCTTCTGAATATATTTCTAGTAATGGGATTGCTGGTTCATAGGTCACATCTATATTCACCTTCTTGAGGTACTGCCAAACTGTTCTAATAAATGACATCAGCAAAGTGGTGGGATACAATATTAATACTAAAAAAATTAGTAGCATTTCTATACATTACTGATGAACAACCTGAGGAGGAAATCAGAACAAAATTCAATTTATAAAAGCAACTAAAAGAGTCATATATTTAGGAATAAACTTAACCAAGCACATAAAGGACCTGTATTCATAAAACTACAAAACATTGCTAAAAGAAGTTAAGAAGACTTAAATACATGGAAGAACTTTCTGTGTTCATGGACTGTAAGAATAAATATTTTTAAGATGTCAATTCTTTACAAAATATCTACAGATTCATCTCAAAACCAATTAAAAGAACAATAGTCATACTTGCATAAATGGAAAAGCCAATCATCAAATTTATTTGTAAGTATATGTGTGCCCTAAATGTCTTAAAAAGAAGAATTAAGATGGAGATCTCTCACTTTCTGACTTTAAAGCACATTACTTAGCTACAGTTGTAAAAACAGCATGGTACTGGCATAAAGATAGATTTACCAAAGAAACCAAATCAGGAACTCAGATGTAGACCCCACATCTATGGTCAAATGATTTTTAAAAAATCTGTCAAGCCCACTCAACTGGGACAGAACAGTGTATTTAACAAATGGTATTGGGAGAACTGGATTTCCATATGCAACATAAAGAAAGAAGACCTCTATCACACACCTTATACAAAAATTAACTCAAAATGTATCAAAGACCTAAATATAAAAGTTATAACTGGGAATCGATGTAGCTCAAGTGGTTGAGCACCTGCTTCCCATATACAAGGTGCCAGGTTTGATCCCCAGTACCTTCTAAAAAATGAACAAATGATAAAAACAACTCTCACTGGGGAATTTATATAACTCAATGGTTGAGTGCCTGCTTCCCATGTAGGAGGTCCTTGGCTTAATCCACAGTATCTCCTCAGAAAAAGCAACTACAAACTTAAAACTTCAGAAGATAATGTAGGAAAATCATCTTCTTAGGTATCTCTGCTCACATAGTTCCCATCTATAGCCCATTGCCCACAGACTGCCATTCTTTGATGGAGGAAGTCTGTCCTGAGTTACAAGGAGGCATTATCTGCCTGTCAGGTATAAGGAAAATTTTGAGAGCCAACCATCTATCAACCATAACTCAGCTCTGCATAGCAATGGCTCTGAACTTTCTCTTCATCTTCTGTGTCTACTCCAGTCCCAGGTCCAGTTACCAGATATGAGGATGCCTCCAAGGCTTTCCCAGTCTTGAATACACCCCTAAAAACAGTTAGGTAGAAAGGAGACTCCAGGACCTGAGCTGAGTCCCGGACTGTGACCTGAGCTGGATTCTGAGCTGTCTTCTAGAAAGGAAAGATTGGGAACAGAGATATACTACTATGATGCTGCTGCTGCTGGTGGCAACTGAAGTTAGTGTTCTCTCTTACAAAAGCAACAATATCTGTATAGCCAGTCAAAAAGGTGCTGAAGCAAAATAACAGAAATCTGTTGGATTTTATAAAGGGTATTTATTTGGGGTAGAAGCTTACAGCTGCCTGGCCAGAAAGCTTAAATTACTTCCCTCACCAAAGTCTTTTGCCACATATTGGAGCCAGAGGGCTGCTGACATCTGCAAGGGTTCAGGCTTCCTCTTTCTCTTAAAGCTCCATGGTCCCAACTTCTTCCAATATCACCTGTAGGCTGTCATAAGTCTTGTCTCTCTAATGGGCTCATTTCTCTCTGGGCTCAGCTGCTCTGTTCACTCCACAAGGTCAGCTATAGACTATTAGGCTCTCACACTTCCTCGAGTCTCTGCTATGTCTGTGGAGCCATCTCTATTCTTCTGTGTTCTTCTGTATCTTTACTTCCTGTGGCTCAGGCATTGAAAAAATAACTCCGGTTTTTGTTCTGCTATGAGGTTATCTCTGTGATTCCATGCCCCCATTTCCTACTGATGTGGCACAATCAAAGCCTTAATCATAATTTAATCAAGCAAATGTGAAACCTCTGAATTAAATACAATCTAATATGTCCAGAGGAACAGACCAGTTTACAACCATAATCCAATATCTATTTTTGGAATTCATAAATAATATGAAACTGCTACACTCCACTGTTTGAATTCCAAAAAGACATTACAGTATTCAATCATACTTATTTCTATACCAATGCTAAGTACAAAATCATGTCACAATCAGTTCAGAGAAATACAGTTTGTCTTGGAGCAAAGTCCTATCTGACTGTAAACCTGTGAAAAAAAAATTATCTGCTTCCAATATAGAAATGGACAGACAAGGGATAAACATTTGCATTACCATAAGGAGAAACTGGAAGGGAAACATGAGTCATGGGACCCTGACAGTTCTGTAAACCTGCAGGGCATACTTCATCAGATTTTAAAGTCTGAGCGTCATTCTCAAGATGATGGTTTCCTCTCCTTGCGGCCTCTTGAGGACCCACCTTTTCCACAGGCTTGTCCAACAGGCATTTTCTTGGTTCCACCCTCATCAAACATCTGAGTAGTGACTGAGCTCCAGAAATCATCCTCCAAGAGTGTTGGGGTGATTGCCACATTTTACCCAGTGTTTGGGTTAGAGTCTTAAGCCCCGTATTATAGTGAAGGGAATGCAACATCCTCAAAACATTTAGCATACAAGCCCAACCCCCTCAGAGCAACGAGTTGACAATCTGGCCTTCCCTAAGCCATGAAGGGCAGGCCCACACCCTCAGACCTATGGGTGTTGATCTTACCTTCCCTAACACTTGAGGAATGTGCTCCACCCTCCTTGTACCCTGGAGCAGCAAAACTCTTCCTGAACAGTGGGCAGGAACATCACTCCTCTTCAACTGCTGGGGAAAACTCACTCTCTCTGTACACAAGGGTGGTGTTCCTTTCTTGGCCCAAGGTGATGTCTTAATTCCAGACCTCAGCTTCCATGGTTTTCCTCTTAAAACTGTTTCCCCTTACACCTTTCCCTTACATGTCCCTTTTAGTCCAAACTGACCATGCTTTTGTTCATACAGCTCTCTCAAAAAGTTTGTTGGTTCAGCATGCAAGAAGCAGAGGTCCAATCCATCAGACAGTAAGACCTCCCCCAAGTCTTTCCTAGATAACCACATTTTCAATACTGATATACAAGTTCCAAGTTTAGTTAATTCCTCAAATGGGGCAGTATCATCTGGGGGCTTGATTTTCAGAGACTTGGAATTTCTGGAATCATTTTCTAGTTTCATGGTTCCTAACAATTCACTTTCAGCTTATCTTCTCATCTAGCATTTTACTATAACCTTCAAGGAGAAGCCAAAGCACATTCTCAAGTTTACTTTGGAAAGCTCTATTCCAAAGTATCATTTCTGGAATTCAAAAGTAATGCCAAACTGTGACAATATTCAAGAATATTTGTCACTTTTTGTCTCTTACATTTGGAAAACTTTTGGGTTCACTGATGCCTGGTGTCAAAATATTTCTTCTACTCTCAAGAATCTTCCTCAACTGCAAGATTTAAATCTAGAAAAGAATGAATATCTATGCAAGGTCTTTGGCCGTTAGTCTTGTAGACTAATGAAATTGAAGTGACTTTGAGTTTATGTTGTCAAGAAAGCCCTTGAGTTGTGAGAAAGAAAAAGTCTTAGCTTGTCAGGGCTGCAATGGAAATATCATAAATTTATTGACTCACATTTTTTGACACTATAAGTCTGATATCAATATATTGGCATGATTGGCTTACCCCAAGTGTCTGAGCCTTCTGGAAATTCACTGTCACATGGTACAACATTTCCTTGTGTCTCCTCCTTTGGTTACTACTGACTTTTGGTTTCTACTAACTATGTCCAAATTTCTTTTGCATTTAAAGACTCCAATCATACAGATTAAGGCTCAACCTGATTCAATTGGGACTCATCTAAATAGGATTTTCAAAGATAACATTCAGAAATGAATGCACACCTTAACTAATAATATCTTCAGAGATCCTGTTTACAAATTGGTCTGCACCAACATGACCGTTGGGTCAGCATTTGAATATGCCTTTTGGGGATTCAACCCAAAAAAACAAAGAAAGGTATGCAGGGCTAGAGGGGATCAGGAAACTGAGTTTCAAAATCATTCTTAGGGCAGAGTTTCCCAAATACACAGAGATCTCTGGAAATGGGATTATGTTTGAAATTTTGCTCACATATTGTTGGAAAGTCAAACTGCTTAATCTTACTGGCCTCTAAAGGTTGATGTGTCTTCCTTACCATGCATATACCCTGTATAAAAATGTCTATCTTTTTTCTTCCTCCTCAATGTGTGGGGCTATCTGCTGTGATGGTGGAAGGCGTTGGGGGTGACAGATCAGCATACTTAGGAAGATGTTAAAATTGAGGGGCATTATAGAATGTCTTTGCCAAATGCTCTCCTTATTCTAAGCTTATGGTGGTTGTGCTAACCATCCAAGCTTGTGGTGGTTGTGCTAAGTTGTTAAGAGACCCTTATCTCCTACCAGTAATCAATATCCTCTCACTCCCATTGGCTTACTTTCCCAGTCTCTCTGTCTTGTTTCTCCCTCTCCTTTCTCCCTCTCACATTCTTTATGAACAATTTATTGAGGGTGCATGAATGGCTTAGCCTGACACATTTT
Organism: Cabassous unicinctus; assembly: GCA_029593785.1. Taxonomy (NCBI): domain Eukaryota; kingdom Metazoa; phylum Chordata; class Mammalia; order Cingulata; family Chlamyphoridae; genus Cabassous; species Cabassous unicinctus. Next base: position 785 of record JAQZBX010104416.1, on the reverse strand, counting down.
CAGCTGGCCCTTATGGCCATGAAGAAGAAGGCTTCAGTCTGAATATGCTGGTGGCAGTAAGGGCTGAATTTGAGTGAGGTTTTCCAGGAATCCCCTGGCTGAAATTAATATAAATTTTCCATTCTACAGTTACCCTTTTTGCCTTCCATTATTCTTGTCCACCAAGTTTCAGAGGCCCACATAGGACTTGTGATCAGTTGATGCTATGACACATTTTCTCATAACCAGGTGATACACTGAACCTCCCATGGAGCCCCAGAAAAGAACAATATTTATATTGTGAGCCTACACTGTACAAGTTCGTAGGGTAAACCCCATCCCTTGCATTCTATTCTTTCACCCTCCAGGTATGGAGGGAGCCTAGTTCTGTGGGACCAGGGATTAAGCAAGAAAGTGACACTTATTGTTCCCTCTAACACATGCTCAATCTGCATGGATGAAGCTTCTTTACAGGTTTCTGGTATGAAACATGGAAAAAAAAATAAAGTTAAACAGTACTCTTGACTATTCCATAACTATAATAGCAAGTCATAATTTTATTTTAATTTTTCAATGGAAGTAATAATAATCATAATAACACCCAACAATTAAAAGTACCTAAACTCTGGAGCAAAGAGTTTAAATAAATTAGGGAATGTCACACATACACTAAGAGGTGGATCATTCCATATTTTGATTAACTCTTCCTTCAAAGCTAACATATGATCAAAATTTTGGTCATCCCAGTGCTCACCAGTAGTCCCTGAGAAGATATCAGGCACCTGGGATTGGTCTCTTTATTTTGA
>JAQZBX010104415.1:0-10940 GCA_029593785.1 Cabassous unicinctus | reverse complement strand
TTTATATTCACCTTCATATTTGAAGGACAGTTTTGCTAGATAAAGGATTCTCGGCTGGCAGTTTTTCTCTTTCAGTTTCTTAATTGTATCATACCACTGTCTTCTCGCCTCCATGGTTTCTGAAGAGTAATCTGCACTAAGTATTACTGGACGTCCTTTGTACGTGATCGTTTGCTTCTCTCTTGCTGCTCTGAGAATTTTTTCTTTATCTTTTACATTTGACATTCTGAATAGTGTGTGTCTTGGCGTAGGTCTATTTGGATTTATTCTCATTGGGGTACGGTGTGCTTCTTGGACATGCTAGTTGATTTCTTTCGTGAGAGTTGGGAAATTTTCAGCTATTATTTCCTCAAATACTCTTTCTGCCCCTTTTCCTTTCTCTTCCCCTTCTGGAACTCCTATGACACGTATGTTGTTGCATTTTGTGTTTTCATCCAACTCTCTGAGCTCCTGCTCAATTTTTTCCATTCTTTTATCTCCCTGGTCTTTTCTCTCTTCAATTTTAGCTGCTCTGTCTTTGGTATCACTTATTCTTTCTTCTATCATTTCTAGTCTGCTGTTGTATGCCTCAAATCTGTTTTTGACTTGACCTATTGTGTCTTTCATTCCCATGAACTCCGTTACTTTTCTGTTTAGGATTTCAAATTCTTCTTTGCGTTCACTCAGTGTCTTCTTGATGTCATTTATCTCTTTAACTATATTATCTCTCATCTCATTAATTTGATTTTGGAAATTTGTGCTCATCTCACTGATTAGTTCTCTCAAATTCTGCATCTATTCTGGGACTTTGATGTATTCCTTTTCTTGGGCCATGTCTTCTATTTCTTAGTATGGCTTGTAATTTTTTTGCTGGTGTTTAGGCATCTGGTTAGGTTGTATTTTACTTAGATGCTCTATCTCTTTCTCTTTTTATAGGGTTTTAGTGGCAGGAGGCTGTGAGTTACCACAGCTCTTGGATTTTGGGCTCACGCTTGATTGTTAGGATTGTCTTGCTGGTTGCTCAAAAGTGGGCACTGGACCCAGTAATTGGTTGTAGAGTCGTTTCCTAGGGCCTTGGGCAGGGAGGCTATAGAGGCCAGGAACAGCCTCTCCTATTTATTTTTAATTTTCTTATGTGCACTTCCTTGGTCTGCCAGGAGATGGCGCTCATTGGCAGCTCTCAATTCAATGCCTGGTGGGAGTGTATTTGTTGTGACACAGACCAGATCAATGTGATAGAGCTTCCTGTCGGGGGCTAAGAGCCTTGGAATTCAAACTTTCTGAGACAGTTCTCTAGTCTTCTCTGGTAGCCCCCTCCCTTTTCCCAGCTAGGAAATGTTTCTTCTCCCCTCTGAATGGTCAGCAATCAGTCCCTGTTAATAGAGGAGGAGATTGGGAGATTTGTATATCTTTAGCCCCTTGCAGGTTCCAAGGCAAACAATGGCTCAGCCCCACCCAGCCTGGAAGGGCTCTCAGGACAGGGCAGACCAAACCTGAGAGTCAAAAGCAGGGTCAGCCCCAGGCTCTCTCTCCCCTCTCCCTTGGACTTCTCAACAATTAGTCCAGGCTAGAAGAGAGGGAGGTTGAGGGTCGGATTTCTCCAGTCCTTCCTAGGCTCCCAGGACAAACCACCGTGTGGAAGCGTCCGTGGGGCTCCGCAGCCCAAATTTGCGGGTCAGAACCTGAGTCAGCCTAAGACTGTGTCCCCCTCTCTCCCCTTTCCGGGAGTGGTAGATCCCTGGAGCCCCCTTTGTCTGTAATCGGTTCTGTCGTCGAGATTTCCCTCTTTTGTCCCTCTCTCCTCTGGGTGGTGTGCAGTCTTCACCTGCTGTCCTAAACCCTAGGAGATCTATTTTGGGTCTGTTTCAGCCTGTCCTCTAGCTATTTTTCTGGAGAAGAGATTCCCGTGTCTTACTAGTCCGCCATCTTCCCAGAAGGCCAAAAATATTTTTAATTAATGTATTTCATACTTAAACATAAGAATATAGTGCCATTAAGGTATATGGGGACCAGGAAGCTTTGTAGGCTATTTCATTAGGTTACAGTTGCCAGTGTAAATGAGTCCTGGGGAAGAAAGAAGGCTCTTCCCCATCTAATTCTGTTTCAGTTCTCCCTTCCCACAACTCTGACCTCTTTTACCCAGAGCTACTAAATCACTAGAACGAAAGCGGCATATAAATATATATATGTTTTTTGTTTGTTTGTTTGTTTGTTTTTTGAGGTACCAGGGCTGGAGATTGAACTTGGAACCTCATATGTGGGAAGCTGGTGCTCAACCACTGCGCTATATCGGCTCCCCCGAGTTGGTTTTTTCATTTGTCTGTTTGTTGTTTTTTTATTTTTAGGAGGTACCAGGGATCAAACCCGAGACCTTGTATTTGGGAAGCAGGCGCTCAACCACTTGAGCTATATCTGCTCCCTGCCTAAATATATCATACATGCTTCTCCTTTCCATACCTCATTTAAATCGCAACTAAAATTAACTGTTTAACAAGTTCATTTTATGTTTCATGTAGTAAAGTACCCCCCCACCCCCACCCCATAGAAGTGCTAGAAATATGTAACTACTTTAATCCAGCAGGTGTCTTTGGCAAATAGAGGACCTCAAAACTGTTTAGGGATTTTGGGTGACTATTAGTATCAGCAGATTTTATGTTTATAAGCTGAAAGCATCAGTTCACGTTGTATTTTTCTTATCTGACGAGAACAGAGACCCCATTTGGAATGATTCTTCCCTCTTCCTCCTCCTCCAAAAAACACTGAAGCTTTTAGAATCAATTTATAAAAGTAGGAACTTTTATCTTGCTGGTCTCTCCTTTTTCTAGTTCTCCGTAAAAGAGGGAGAAAAGTACACCACAATACTGAAATTTAATCTCTGGTCAAAAAATCTTTGACAGTTTTCACAAAAGCATTAAGTACTTCTTTTCTAAGTAATTTCATTTAAAGAACAGTATAAAAACAGTGATAGCATTTTAGCAGTTTCTTCTTCTGTCATTCCCAAATATGAAAAGATTTTTGTGTGAATGTGGGCAAAGCTGGTGAGCATTTGTAGAAAAAATTTAACTGGTAATTCCTCTAACATTGTCTATGCAGATGCATTCTTGATTTTTATTTTCAGATTTCATTTAACCTTAAGTACCTTCAAGTTTATTTGTTTTTCTATTTTTAGTAGAAATGTTTCCAAAGTTTCATGTATTAAATTATCTCTTTAAGGTCAGTTCAAGGTATCAACCAGGTTACACCATCTCAGAGAGTCATGAGGTGTTCTCACAGTAACTCATGGGGCCATATTTAGTTTTTCTACTTCAACAAGTGAACACTGTCCTAATTAGGCATTTTTATGCCAGGTATAAGGGTCAGGAATATCTGTCTTCCTTTTGTGGTGGAGTTTCCCATTGACATCAAGGGCAGTATTTGTATTAGGAAACGGAGATAATGGGCAATCTAGAGAAAGCTTGTATCAAATTGGCCCTGAGTCACATGTTTAGGCTTCCTGAAAGGTTTATTGTCACCCTGTCCATCTTAGGAGCATGGATGTATTGAACTAGTACAGTGCTCCAAAAGGAATGCTCAATTCCCTGGAGCATTCTGTGTCCTTTTTTTTTTTTTTTTTTTTTTTTTAAGACTGGGAATCCTTTTGCAAAATTTGTTAATCTGGGCAAGTTGAAAATTTGTATTTCCTGACAACTTTTATTTATGCCTAGATGATGGATCAGCTGGAAAGTGCAACAAACGAAGAAAACCCTGTGATGGCTGGTGAACATACTATCCAACAGTAATGTTATGTGGACCTGGAATAATGTGTCATTCATTTTCTACAAATAGAGTTCAACTTTTTAAATCAGCATTTGAAATGACAATCTGAAAAAATCTTCAATGACATGCTTGCAAGTATATATTTTTATGATCTGGTACTGACAATTACAGCATAAGTAATTAAAATGCATTTGCTTTTTAACTATGTGAAAGTTGTGCCTTCACTCTAAAGCATATGGTCTATGTGATTTTCAAGATGTATTATATACAGTATATTTTTCTAAAAAAAAGTCTTGACCCACCTCTATACTTTTCTGACTGAAATTTATTTCTTTTAACTCTAGTGATAGATAAATTATTTGTCAAAATGAGTTTCTGACAGATTTTACTGCTAAAGAATTATGCAAATTTTATCTGCACTATAAAAATAATTGTTTTAAGATCATACAAAGAGGCAGTTTAACAGTGTTATGACAACTTAGATGTTTCACTGCAGAGGTTAAAAATACAATAATTTGGGAATAGAGTATAAATACATATTTTTGTAGTATAAGTTAAAAAACCCTGGTTCTTTTTAAAATTGAGAACATAAATTACTTTGGATTGCATATATTTTATATTAGAATGTTTTTCCAGGTATAAAGAAACATAATATATAGAACTAGTCTTTCAGGACAAAAAACCTGAAATCCACAGTTTTTAGGTTTTTTTGCTGTTTCCTTAAAAATAAAACTTCCATTTTTATACTCACATTTGATTTGACTACAGTATATCTGATCTTTCAGATTTGGTTCTGTTGATGTCAAGGTTTGGCCTTTTTTTTTTTTTTTTAATTTTCTTATCAAATTATGTATCAATACATATGGTTCATTAAGTGTAAGTTCCTAACAATTTCTTCACATACCCCTCCCCACATACTTACATACATGCACACACATTTCTTTCTTTCTTTTTTTTAATTCTGACTCCTTTCCCCATAGGTAACCACTATTAAGCTTTTAATATCTTGGTTTACTAATATACAAAGTACGGTTCAGAGGAAAGAATTGGAAACAAAATAAGAAGATTAAGTGTTGGTCTCAGTTTAATTATAATACGTTAATTTGCCTCAGGTCAAGACACTATCATAGCTTTCTCATTTGTGAAATGAGTAGGCTGGACTAGTTGATCCCACTGGTATCCTCCAGCTTGAAACAGCTTTTTCTCCTTCTTTGCTAAATTTTAGATGTGGCCCTGAACCTTTTCTGAGAATCAAAGGTCGATTATCTTTCCATTTTCTTTTATTTTTTCTGAAATTCCCAAATGACAAATGATTGTACAGACAGCAGGATTTTGCATTTCTCTGTAAATACTGTACAAAATATATGAACAAATCTATGATCTTTCATTCTAAGGTCAATTTATCTTACTAAAAGATAAAATGAATGTCTTTTAAAATGGATCAGTCCTTCGATGTTTGAACTTAATTTGAGAGAGTTTGATGCTTTTGTTTAATTGTTAACTTTTGCTATTTAAGTAAACTGCAAATAGAGAAACTCCCTTGATAGCTCCTCTTTCTAATTAATACACTTATGGATCCATATAGGTTTTTGGCAAATGACTTATCTGACAAGTAAGAGTTAATATTAATCTTACTTTCATAATAACAAATTTGAAGTTTTTCCAAAGAATCTAATGTATTTGGCAGACTCCGAGAGAATAGATTAAATGCCATTAAAGCTCCAACTATCTTTTTGTTTATAATATCAATAAAATATTTGCCAAAATACAGCTTTTTTAGAGAAATTATCTGCAGTCTCATCCCAACTTTATAATATTCAAAATGTCAACCACAGTTTTGAAGAATGTTAAAAATACTGGGATATTCTTGTTCTACATTGAAATAAGACAATTTCTTAAAATAATTTGGTTTCATAAAACTAGAATAGTAGTTATTAATATTTTAATTTCTAATTCTAGATTTTGCTGCAGAATAGCATTATCTAGTACATCCAGAAAACTGAAACTGAGTTCTTTATGCAATTCTATTATATCCAACCACTAATTGTCAAGGAGGTAAAATCTTGTTACTTAAACAGATATAAGATATAAAAATGAAATTCCTTATGTTTCTTCACCCTCATTGTCAGTTTTATATTGTACTTAAACAATCCTTTTAGCAACTTAGCTGAAAATAGTTAGAGAATTAAAGTACAGAAATATTTTTTGCGGGGGAGTCAAAGTGGACAAAAATTAGGGGAGATGAAAGTTTGGCTTTCAAAGGCCATATCATCTTCTCTTCTCCTCCTGCCTACAGTAACTTTGAGACTAGAAGTTCTTTTTTCCTAAACATGTCTTAAAAACAAGCTATAATGTATCTAGTTACTGTTTATGGGGTGGGGGGGATTTTTATTACTTCTTAGTTCCCTATGAACATTGCTATTGCTTATCAAAGAGAAATCACTAAATATCACTAAATCACATAAATTATAATATAGAATTTTTATTTTAGTTTAATTCAGTAGAGATCAATATGTGAGATTTGGTGGGGAAAGACTCTTGATATTCCAAAGCATTACATTTTCGTCTAGCTTGTATAAAAAAAATTTTTAGATGACCAATTCCTTATTAGTAGTAGAGTCTGAGATTTATTTCTCTTTTGAAGGAAGAGAATTTTAACCCATCTGCTGTTGTTATTATAAATTTTAGTTAGATGTCCATAGAGATGTTGGCAAAATAGTATATTTATCAGAAATACAAATGAACTTTCCAGTTTCCTTTGCATTTCCAAGTTCTGCCTTAGGTATTAGCAAAAATTATTTTGATATTTGATTTAAAAATATTTGAACTAATTTCTTATAGGCTTGGTCTATAAAATTCTAGCCTGATCTCAGCCAATGAGATTTCAAAAACACATGAGTTGTTTTTCAGACTAATAGAATGTGCTACTGGTTTGAAAGGCTTTATATTTTCCCATTCACATGAAAAAAAAAAGCTTGAAAGATGATACCAAATAACCAATTACACAATGTTTTTAAAAAAATTAGTTTCCTATTTACCTCAGGATAATTCTAATGGGAGGTGGGTGAGAATAATGGAAATGAAATCAAAATACTGAATATAGATCACATTATGCTTCCTGGAAAAAAGATAAATTCAGGAAATCTGAATCAAAATACCCAACCTTTGGGAATCTGATCCTCTACTTTAGTACTCATATTCTAGATTACTGAACTTTCAGAGTAAAAAACAGATTAACTAAATAAGATACAGGCCATATAATAGTGAAGACTGTAATGTAAATTTCTTTTTTTAATGTTTCCATACCTTAGGACAGTCTTTGTATCTATGAAAATGTTCATTGGGGGAAGAATTATTTTTAAAACTAATTTTTTTTTGCATTTCCCCCATATTGACAATTAACATTATAACAAAAAAATGTAGGAAATTTAATAATGTCATCATGTGGTTCTTAGATTAGGCATATAAAGTATTATAAATAACTTTTCTATTCCTTTGGAATATGGATTTTTTTTTTTTTTTAACTGTCTAAAGTTTATCTGGTTAGCCCACAGCATTTCTCAATAGGACAAGTCAATGTAAATTAAGTATTTTTTTGTGTATTTTATACCTTCTGTTGTATTTTGTTTAAATGTAAACTTCTTTAAAAAATGCATATTGAATTTTTAATTCTTAGATGATTTGTTTGAGTGTGGGATTCTTTTTTTTTTAACACTTTGACATGTAATTTAGTGTAAATTAATACTTTTATAACACTACTAGGCTTTATTTTGTTATGGAACATGATATTGAATTAAATTTTGGAAATGTTAATTTAGCAGTGCTTTAAACTGTCTTCATTATGTGCCAATACTGACAAGAAAAACAATTTTTTAATGTATTGAATTCACTTTGGTATTCAATAAATTCTATTTTAAAATAAAATTTGCATTTGTTTCAGTTTGGTGAAAAATGTCACTGAAAATGAACTAAAAGTGTACTACAGCATAAGGCAAAAATGGTAATGATCACTTAAGAAATTGTGTAGTTATTTAAGTCTGACAAATTATCCTTAAAACCTGGTAAAAAATGTCATTTACAGGAAATTTATATTGACACAATAGCACTTAATATTTGTTGAATTTATGTATGTATGTAATGAGCTCTTCTCTCCTCTCCCTCTCCTCTCCGTCTCCTCTCCTCTCCTCTTAAAATATGATTCTCAACTGGGCAAAAATTTTCTAAGTATGATATAAAGCCTAGAAATCATGAAAATACTAAAGGCCCCAAGTAAAAATTGTGCTTGGAAAAACACTAGAAAAAGTCAAAAGACAACCTGGGAAATTGTCTGTAAAATATTGCAGAAAAAAAAAACTAATCTCTTTAACCTGTAAAGAGCTTCTATGAATCAATAAGAAAAAACTAACAGGCCCACAGAAAAATGATCAAAGGAGATAAATTGACAGTCATGGAAGAGGAATACATATTTTTACATATATAAACATGTTGATGTTCACATATGGGAAAACTGATAATTAGAACTGTAATGAGACATTGTTCTTAACCTTTCAAAGTAGCAAAGACCAAAAAGTATGGTAAACCATTGGTGATGGTATGGAGGAAATGGACACTCATGTACTGTGGTGAGACTAAAAATTGGTTCAGCTGACCGGGGAGGCAATTTGGCAGTATGTAATCAAAATTAAAAATCCACATCCCCTTTAATCCAGTAATTCCATCACTAATATTACCCTACATATGTACTGTCACATAAATACAATGATCTATGTACAAAAGTATTCATTACACCATTGTTTGAATAGTGAAAACTTGGAAGCAAGTTAAATTCGATATTTAGAGGACTGACTAAATTATGGACCGTAATAATGGACTATGTTAAGGATTTGATGCTTTATGGACTGATATGGGAAAAGCTAAATTGTTAAAGCAAAATGTGAAAGTGTTTTAAATAGTGGGCTGTCATTGGAAAGTTTTTTTAAAATCGGATAAATCTATATATGTAGAAAGATTGAAGAGAAAGGAAAAGATATGAAAAGTTAACTTTAAAAAGTGAAGGGGTCATATTCACAACTTCTGTAATAAAATATTATGTAAAAATAATTATAAGGTAGGTTGGGGAGAGAATATACCAAATGTAAGATATGAACTATAGTTAATAGTAAGATTTTGATGATATTCTTTCATAATTAGTAACAAATGTATCACAACAATGCCAGGTGCTGGTGGTAGGCTGATGTATGGGACCCCTGTATGATGTTATGCATGTTTGCTTTGTAACTTCACAACTTTTACTATATACGTATTGTTTATGTATGTTCATGTATAAATGATATAAAAATAATAATATGGTGGGTTGGGAGAAAAATACACCAAATGTAAAATACTTTGGTTAGTAGTAATATTTTGAGAATATTACTGTTGGATCATTACTTAAAAATGTTTCACAACCATGCAATGCATTGGTGGTAAGGTGAGGTATGAGAGCCCTGTATGATGTTATGTATGTTTGTTTTATAAGTTCACAACCATTACTATACACTTATTCTTAATGTATCTTTATGTATGAGTGATATATTTCAATAAGTTTTTTAAAAAGTAAAAAAAAAAAAAAAAAAAAAGTGGAGTAAAAAGTAAAAAGCAGAGTTGACTGGACTAGGAAACTGGTTCTCAAAGTGTAGTCCCCAGATCAGCAACAGCATCACCTGGTAACTAGTTAAAAGTGCAAAATCTTGGTCCCGACCCCAGACCTAAACCAGAAATTCTGGGTATGCGGCCCTGCAATCTACATTTTAAGAAGACTTAGAGGTGATTCTGTTGCATGGTAAAATTTGAGACCCATGGTAAAATTCTTCCAAATTACTGAGTCTTAGTCCCAGGTCTGGGTTGGAGCTCAACCAAGAATTTCCATTTCTAACAAGTTCCCAGGTGAAGTTGATGCTGCTTCAAAAGTGGGGACCACACTTTGAGATATATTTCCCTGGTCTAGGAAAATATAGTATGATTGAAGGGCTGCATAAAGGGTCTGCTTGAGGTTTGTGATCTTAAATTTAAAGTGACCACCCTGCTTGGTTGTGTGTATGTGTGTACTTTTGCCTCCAGGCTCATTTGGTTATACGTGTGCAATGTTGAATTCAGGGTTGTGATTTAATAAAGCAAGTTCACTAAAGAGAGGAACAAAGGAATTTAGGATGTGTGCGAGGGAGTGAATATAGTTGATTGACCGTGGAAATCAAATTGGATAAGGAGGGGACATGAGGATTTGAGGGGCATGATTCATACTGAAAAAGTGTTAGGATAATGCATTGTAAGTCCCACTTGGGTTTCGGATATTAGAAGGAGTAAATTGGATGGATGGGCAGAATGGGATGTTAGAAACAAATTATAAGGAATTGCGATTATTGGCAATGACAAGGTCAAAGTAGTGTTGCCAGATAAAATGCAAGATGCCCATTTAAATGTGCATTTCGGTTGAACAACTGATATAATTATGCCCTTAGGGTATATTTCATGTATTTTAAATTGCTAAATTTATCACTCCTAGGTGAATATAAAGAACAAATGTCATTAATTAAATTCATTGCAAAGGTTTTTTGCAGTGACCTTTATACCTTTAATATTTCTAGGGTTACTGAAGACTAAGTTATAGTTTCATGAACCAAGTTAGCTTCAGAATACTTATTTTGAAAACACTTTGAAAAATAAATATATAATTATATCATATAAGCCTTCTTAAAGATTTGATAACATGGAGATTAATCTTATTTTTTAAGTTTAAATTTTTATCAAAGTTATTGATACACAAAGTTTGTTAAGAAAAACGGCAGTTCCCAGCTCCTTCTCACCTGTTCCATTTCCTTCCCCAAAGGCAACTATTTTCAGCTCTGTTAGCTGGTTATTTTGGTATTTCCCACCACCTCTCCCTATAACCTAATTGTATCTGTATTTACTTTTCAGCTTTAGGTTCTTTTACTATGAGACATAAGAATTTAGCTCTCTTTTCTCTGGACCACCCTCCACCACCACACAGTCATATTTTCCTTTCCTCTTCCCTTCTCTGTTGGGGGCAATGTCGAATGAATACAACTGTCATGACCGTCTCTACCTCCTTCTTCTTCTTCTTCTTCTTCTTCAAATAGCATATCCTGTTACTGTTCGCGCCACAATGTTCGCGCGCGCGCGAATAGTCACCATCTCTACCACGCCTA
>JAQZBX010104414.1:0-10949 GCA_029593785.1 Cabassous unicinctus | reverse complement strand
ATTTTCACATCAGTTATGTGTTCAACGTTTTTGGGTTTCATTTTACACAGAATTTCTGGGTTTGGACTGGCACTAGCTTAATCTACTGCACTGCCTGGAGCTTGGACTTTCTTTTTGGATTATAATGAAATGTGACCACACTGGATAAGTTTTTATATTTGTTTTCAATCATCTGTCCTTGCTTTTGCTCACCTCCATTTCCTTTACTTTATAAACAACTCCAGGGATCAGATTGGAAAAAAGGAAGCGGGAGAAACGATGTAAGAGCAGAACTGAAGGGGCTGGAGATTTGTTTGATCCTGTCGGTGGGGAGAAATGACACCTCCAGCTGTTGTCTATGTTGACGAAATGACACAGCCTGATGTGGCCTGTGGCTGCCATCAGCTCTGTTAGTTCTGGGCCCCCCAGGTGTATGAGTGGCTTATAGTATTCATGGGTCCCAAATCTTTGTGTTTTGTTGATTCACCTAGAGCTTAATCCCATACACCATGTTTAATCCGATATGGTGAAAGAGAGAAGATGAAAAGGTGTGCTCTTCTAACAAAGGTTTGAAAAGACAGATGATCTCACAGTAGTTCCAACAGATAGTGAAGTTAGAGATAATGGACACCAGTCCCTGGGAAAAGCGAAGTGGAAGCAGCTGATGGGGGCAATCACTGGAATGATAAACAAAAAGTTGTCAGTTTTTCATGTAGTACACAAGGTTCCAAACCATCAGACAAAAGAACTTTCCATAAATCCTTTCTTGATAACTGCATTTTCAATCCTGACTTGCACTGAAATGGCTGACTGGTTCCATGTTCAGTTAAACTCTCACATGGAGCACTATTCTCTGGGGACTCACCTTCCAGAAGATCAGAATTTCCCAAACCATCAACTTCTGGTTTCTTTGTGCCCAGGGGTTCTCACATTTTATGATAAACTGCAAGGAGAAACCAGACTGTACTTTCCACATTTAGCTTGGAAATCTCATCAGCCAAATATCCAACTTCATTGCTTTCAAATTCTGCCTTCCATCAATCATCAGAACTCAGTTTTGCCGAGTTCTCTGCCACCATAAAACAAGGACAGTCTTTCTTCCAGTTTCCAACACATTCATCACGTTCTTCTAAGGCCTCAAAAGAAGTGCCTTTAGCATCCAAACAGTCTCTTCAAAGCACTCTAGGCCTTTTCTATCAAGCATGACACAATTCTTCCAGCCTCTACCCATTACCCAATTTCAAAGCCATGTCCACATTTTTGGTATTTGCAATAGCAGCAACCCAATCTCCTGGTACCAAATTTGTTTTTGTTTCCTAAGCTGTTCAAAGCAGATACCATGAAATGGGTTGCTTTAAACAATGGGAATTTATTAGCTTACAGTTTGAGGCCATGAGAATGACCAAATCAAGTCATCGTCAGGATGATGCTCTCTTCTTAAAAACCAGCTGCCAGAAATCCTTGGCTCCTATGCCACATGGCAAGGCATGTGGTGATATCTGCTGGTTTCTCCCTTCTCTTCTGGGTTTCATTGCTTTCAGCTTCTTGCTTTCATATCTGTCTGTCTGCCTCTCTGTAGTCATACCATTTATAAAGGACTCCAGTAAGAGGATTAAGACCCATCCTGAACAAAAAAACAAACAAATAAAAAGGCAAGACCAATTCTGAATGTGGTGGGTCACACCCTAACTGAAGTAGCCTCATCAAATATCCTACTCATAATGGGTCCACATCCATGGGAATGGATTAACTTTAAGAGCATGTCTTTCTGGATCTACACAGCTTCAAACCACCACAGGAGTTCTCAACACAGCTCTTTAAATGAGGGATGTTTTATTTGAGGGATCCAAAAAGTATGTGGCCAGAGAGAGCTGGTTAGATGGAGCAAGTGGTCCCGGATAGGAAGAAGAACGAGAGTGCAGGAGACAAGAGGGTCTCCTTTGCTGGAGTTTTCCTATATTGGGATTGACTTTCCCAAAGGCTCAGGGTGTGAGCCAAACATTGCATAGTTATTAAGTGAAAGATAAAAAATCAGCAGCTTTCTATAACTGCAATTTGTCCCTTCTCAGAAGCGTCTCTTCTTCCCTTTTTCCATAGTAAGACTTAAAATTAGGAAGTAGCTGAGAGATAAAAAAGGAAGTGGACGAGAGAGAAACACAAAGGAAATTTGAACAAACAGAAGTTGGATGACTCTAGGCTCTGTTACAAATACAATTGGGACTTGGATTTGCTGGGAGCATAGCAGGGGAGACAGGACCATGCGGCTGCCACCAGTTCTGCTTCTTCTCTGCCTCCCAGGTGAGTGGAGCTGTGGCTTTGGGAGCTTGATATTTCAGGGGGCAGGAGATTAGGTAAAAGGTGTCTCCCGGGTTCAAGCCAGAGGTGAAGTGTCTGCAGAAATGGGAATGACACATACATTTATCCATCTGCATGTCCTTCTATACATTCATCCATTCATCCTTGAATCCTACAAACATTGATTGGGCACCAACTAGGTGCCAGTACTCTTCTGAGTGCTGTAATTAAGAGCAACGCCTGCACTTAAGGACCTCATGTTTGAATGAGTCAGGTAATTACAATATGACATGGAACTTGCTGTAGTAGAGGTACATACATGTAATTATGAGCATGCACATACGAGACCCCTAACCCTGCCACTGGAAGTGTGGAAGTCTTCACTGAGGCATCACTGGAAATCAGTCTTGAAGGATGAATGAGTTGGTTGCGTGGAAAAAAGGATAGTTTATAAAAAAGTATGGAAATATGAAAGATCATGGAAGGTTCAGGAATTTGCCAACAGTGTTTTTGCCAGAGCTTAGTTTAAAGGAGTTGGATAGGCTTGTTAGAAGGAAATAATGAAAGGGCTAGAATGCCAGTCTCAGCATCCACCTTAAATCTTTCCTGGAACAAGCTGTATTATAATCAAATCAATAAAATTGTCCTCCAAAGGGAAGACTTTCAAAAGAGAAATTTTTAAAAAAGGCATTCAAAACGCATGAGAGCACAGTTTTCAGTGACAAATAAGTTTCAGATAAAAATTAGAGGACATTCTCCATGCTTGCAGAGTGATTTTTATTGTTGGGTTTCCTCATAAAATATAGAAGCCTCCCAATTTGATGGCCAGACTCTCCCCAGAATGGTGGATGGACAAAGCAGAGAGTTGAAGAAGCCATCTGGGTGACATTGACTTTCATAGTTTGTAGTCAGTAAAATGAGAGAGTGAACTGAATAATTTCTAAAGTTTCTTAAGGCTCCCATAGCTATGATCCTGGACTCAGAAAGCCATTTAAGAGAGGTGCATCTCATTACACTTGCGGGGTATTCAAAAAGTCCTGAAAGATGATGGTGATGATGGCAATGGTGGTGATAATGGACAAATTTAGAGGGAAGTGGATGCTTTGAGAATTATCATTATTAATGATGTGGTTACACAGAGAGTGGTGGCTGTGGCAGACTTACACCAGCTCACAAGAGCTGATTATGGGCATGCCTTCCCAGCTTCATATTCAGTGATGGAATGCTGTTAGCTTGAAATCCAGCATACTGAGGGTACTTACATCACAAAAATCAGCAAACACTGCTTTTCCCACCAGAGAGCCCGATTACCAGCACTTCATTGCCTGTGGTGCCGTCTTGCTTAAATCTGGTAAAAATGACCAAAATGCCCTAGCCTGGGTAGAGTTAAACTGAGGCGGGGAAGCTCTTCTGAGACAGGCTCTTCTCTCCAGCCCCGCAGGCTCACTTTCTCACCCAGCGTTCCTCCGTGCTGCGGGTTCCTCAGGGACCCAGATGTCCTAGAGTTTCTCCTTTTTCTTTGCACTGCTGGCTTAGTTCCTTCCTTTCCTTCCCATCCTACCCTCTACCCATCGCACCCATCTGGTGTTTCAAACACCGTTTAGAAAAACTCAATCACTTTAAATGTGAGGGGGACCTGAGAAGGTTGTATTGTTAGCCTGAGAATGGGAAATGAGGAAGAGATTAAAGAAAGACAGAAGGGACAATTCCAGAGCAAGAGAAGTGGATTCCAATATAAGAAGAGCAAAATAGACCTCTGTTTAATTATGTGTTTTACAGGCTATAAACTGTATGACACAATTCAATCATCTGAGCAGCTATGACCCATGCCAACAGCATGATGCCCATCTTACAGATAAGGTGGTGAAGAGATTAGCTCATGAAAACCAAGGCCCAGAGCTCCCTCTTCCACTGAGTCTTTCCACTAACTGTGGAGCTGTCTAGATTAAAGCCAAATGGTTGGAAAACAGCTCAGGGTGCTTCCTGCTGCTGACAGCTTTGCTACATCTTCTGGTATTTCCATTCTGAACTGACTGCTCTTTTATTCACTAGCTCCCATTAACTTCAAGCAACCAGGAAGCACTCATTAAAATATCCACCTCTGTATTTATATAACCCCACATATCAGTTCCAGGAATATGCCAGATTTCATTAAGACCTGCTAATCTTACATTCAGGTAATACTCTAGCAGGACAGAGGAAAGCAAGGTTTCATAATTAACAAAACCTTTTTTCTCAACTGTGGGTGTCTGCGATTGGGCTGATCATGGCTCATGACACCTTCTCTTCATTGTTGCATGCCGGACCTTCTTTTCTTTTCGTTCTATGTAATTTAATGGACACTTGTGAACTCTCTGGCTTACTTCAGGACTAGGACATGTCCAATAACTGGCATCTACCTCCTCCTTCCCCTCCAATCCTCCTTCCTCTTTCAGACACCAGCAGTTTGGTGTTATTTGCCAACAGTCTGCATGAATATTTGCTCTTGTCATATTTGTGCATTGGCTAGAAATCTGGGCTATGGAACTGAAAGCCACGTCCTAAATCTGAGGGTCTGTGATTTAATGAGCCACATTCCCCCATTGCCACTTTTTTCGAAAAGGATACTTATCCAGATATTCCCTTCTGCAGTTTGCCTTAATTTATCTCAGTTTTGGAGGTGGTTTTGTTTACTAGGCTTAAGCTAGATGCACTTATCCACATTCCCACTCCTGCCCCTTAAGTGTAAGTCTTCACAAGTAATTTCAAACATTTAAGAACCTTTTATTTTTTTCTTTCAGAAGATAAATTCAAATCAGCATCATATCAGTGAAAAGAGTTGCCTAATAGAGAGAAATAAGCCATAATGAATGCAGAATTCCCTTTCTTTTCAAGAATGATCTTCCAGGTTTATTAGGTTTGAGGTTCTACATAGTACTTTCAGGATTTCAAAATAAGGTTCTGTCTCTGCAAAGGGACTGATGTCTACCTGGCTTGGAATAGCCTTGAGACATGTTTCTTGGGTAAAAGTCTGTGAAACAGAAAGCCTCTAAGATATAGATGTTCACCCAGAAAGAGAGGGAGTGAGAGAGAGAGCATGGTGCCTGCTCCCTAGGAAGGCCAGAGAGCCCAGAGATTTTGGGACGGGACGTCTCAGCCCAAGTGTGGGTCTGTGAGCTTCCCTCCCTTGGCCATGCTCTCCCCTGGCAAGCTGAGGACAATGTCCCGCTTTCCAAGTTTCCTGGCTTTTCTGGAACATAGTGCTCTGGAGCTTGCCTCATGCATCCAGAGCTTCTGATATGGCCATGGCAGAAACTAGCCTGCGCCCACCTACATGAGGCCAGATGACCGAGGGCACCCCCCATGACCACACGGTGACAGAGTCCCGCCCTGTATTCTACTCTCACGCCAAGACATGGGTGGTGCTGCTGGGGCGTGAAACTGTGCTCTCCACGTAGGCAGACGGCAGTGTTGGGCAGCTGGAAGCGCATCTCCTTAGTGCTAACAACTCCACATAACATTTGTAAGCACTTACGTATGCTGATATTTAACAGGATCATAGACTCTCTGGACTGGAAGGAACCTGGATGGTTCTCTGCTGCTGGACCCTCTCTGCTCAGAGGGGCAGGGAATTCTGGGGCCACACACACAGCCTCGCCAAATGGGTGGGCAGCCTTAGCTTAACCATAGCCAGTGATGAACACCTACCCTGCCCATCTCACATGAGACGGGGTTTGGTTTGAGGCCCTGATTTGGGGAGGGGGGCTCCTGAGGCAGCTTCAGGATTGGATTCAAAAGTACATGAAGCAGGGAAGCGGGTGTGGCTCAGTGGATAGAGCCCCCGTTTACCATATGGGAGGCCCGGGTTTGCGTCCCAAGGCCTCCTTTTGAGGGCACGCCGGCCTGAGCGGTGCGGTGGGCTGATGCAGCAACCTCACGGCCTGGCCTCTCTGGCTTAGGCTCCCAAGCTCAGTATCCTTCCAGGGTCCAAGCCCAGGAAGCATCCATGTCTCCCTGGCAACTTTCCTCTCCAGGCAGATGGCTTCTTCATGTGTGTGGAGGCTTGGAACATGGGCTCGTGTGTGTTTTGCAGGCTGTTTTTCTCTGGTGGGCCCCATACAGAAGACTGGCACCCAAGGGAGTTCTCTGAGAGTGCACTGTCATTATGAGGCGATGTACAAGGGGTATAACAAATATTGGTGCCGAGGACAGCATGACACATCATGTGACACAATTGTGGAGACCAAAGGAGAAGAGACAGAAGAAAGGCGAGGCCGTGTGTCCATCAAAGACTATGCTGATGACCTCACCTTCACTGTGACCATGGAGGACCTCAATGCAGACGACGCTGGGTCTTACTGGTGCAAAATTCAGACAGTATGGATCCTGAATGCGTGGTCACGTGACCCTGCATTCCAGGTCAAGGTGTCTGTTTCTCCAGGTAAGATTTCCCCTTGCTGCAGCAGCAGAGCTTATTGGATGCCACTGGACATGGGGACAACTGTGGGTGTATGCTGAAGTATGTCTCTGGGTCTTGTCTTCCGTCTCAGGGGTGTTGGGAGGAGCTTGTGATGTGGGCAGGGAGATAGTTGGCTGATCCTTCGGCCTTGGGATGGGTGGGGGTGCATAGATCATGGGACCCTCACTCTCCTAGGGCCTGAGCCTTATCCCATTGCCTATGGAGGCACCTCCGAACTGGGTCAAAGCTCTTTCCACTGTCTTCTCTGGGAAACTTGTTCTGAAGGAAACAAGCTCTTACACATCTTCAGTTTCTTCATGGAACATTTCCTCCACCATGTTGTTCTGAAATTGTTCTCACTTGGGTTTGACTCCTCTTGTTCAGTAAAGCTCTTTGAGTAGAAAGCTAATCTTTCTGCTACACCCCATATGCTATGGGTTCATGAAGCCATGTCCACCTTCTTCTGGCTCCCCATCAAAACTTCCCAACTATTACTTTCCGACGTGCTTCCTTTAATATTTGGATCACATGGCCACACCCATCCTGAACCTCTCTTTGACAGTGTCATCATGGGCTTCTGGATACTCTCCAACATTCATGTGGGAACCTGGCAGCTTCTCCATCCCAACCCTGCCATCATCTTGGGAGGTTTTCATTAATTACTTGTCAAACACCCTTGTCTCAGGTTCCTTGAACTTTGCCACTTCGGTGAAACTGGAGACCAAACTCGTCTATGACAAAAATCCTACACTCAAAATTCTGCTTCCTGACAACTTTGCATTGATCAGCCCTCTGTCATCCTCACTCCTACTCTACCTATTCTTGACCTCACAGAGACCTCCAGTCCTTTGATCTGTCCCTCCCTTTGCTCCCAATTTATTGCTTCCCTGACTCCTGCCCTGACCTCACTTCCTTCCTAAGCCAGTTTGAACCCCCACAGTAGACTATATGTTTTCTCTTACCATCACCCTCAACTCCCCTAACATCTAACCATCCAGTTTGCCCAGGACTAAAGGGTTTCCTACAATGTAAGACTTTCAGTGCTAAAACTGGGAAAGTCCTGGGGAATCTGAAATCTACCTGCTCTGGTACCGCTGGAGAAAAAGTCACCCAATAGCGCACATGGGTGTCAATAGGAGCTCGTGGTTTCCACTATTATTCTCCCATCCTTTTGCCTTACGAAGAGCACACTGGATATCAGGCATGAACTCTCTTAACTTCTTTCCTTCTCCATCTACAAACTTACATACAGCCAAACAGATCCTTGCCTCTCCCATTTGGGTTGAGGATAAAGATTTACTCCTTTTGCTCAAGAACAATCATCCGTGAAGCCAGCTTCTCACCCTATGGCTCCTTGCCTCACCCCCTCTTGAGTCGAAGTCCCTCTTTTCTCATCCATATTCTCCTCCCATCACTTAACCAAGCTTTCCCCTGTCCTTGGCCTCTTCTTCATCTCTGTTCCTTCACCTCAGCCTATAAACATACACATGCTCTAAAAATATGAAATCCTGTAGCCATTCTGGGTGCCACTCCATTTCTCATGTGTCTCCTTTCCACTTACCAGGAAGGTGGAGAGAGTGCACTCCCACCTTCCATCCCAATGCCATCCACTTTGTATTGAAATTGATCTGTGTGTCTCTGCCTCTCTGAAAGGACAGGGATGGTGTCACACCCATCAGTGAATTTCCAACAACAAGGAGGTCATAGTCTATTATGGATGAAACTGAGGCTGTATTGGGCACTCTGAGAAGGGCTGAGCCTCTGGGACAACTGCTTTTTTGGAAACCATGAGGTGGGGGTGCAGTGGGGTAGAGGGCACCTCTACCCGTGCCAATATCCTTGGGAGGAGCTGAGCAACATCTGCACTGAATTCCCTGCTCCTTCCCTTCCCCTCCTCTGCTGGCATTTTAAATGTCGCCACAAGAAGGATGCTCTGATTCCACATCCTACCATCTCTGCAAGGCTTTCTAGGCTACGCCAAACCATCTTCCTCCAGATCCCTCCCTCCTCCCTGTTCTTGCTCTCTCTGGGGTCCCCGTGAGGCTGGGGAAGCCCCTGAGAGGCCGT
Source organism: Cabassous unicinctus (assembly GCA_029593785.1). Classification (NCBI taxonomy): domain Eukaryota; kingdom Metazoa; phylum Chordata; class Mammalia; order Cingulata; family Chlamyphoridae; genus Cabassous; species Cabassous unicinctus. The sequence continues at coordinate 2,170 of JAQZBX010104414.1, read as the reverse complement.
CATTCTCACGCTAAGCAGAGTCAGATTTGGGATGTTATTGGAGGTAACTCATACAGTTGGTTCTGGAAAAGGCTCATCTAGGATCTGAGGGGTGATAAGAAATGGGATGGTGGGCAGTGGGAAACCCTTCTTCCCTGTGCTACACCCAGGATGTGGCCTGACTCTGACTTGGGGGTACCCTTCTGCGAGTGACTATTTCTGTGTGATGTCAGAGTCAAATAGAGGCTCAGTGCGGGCCTGGGGAGAGAGCAGCAGCCTGATGGGTGATTTTATCTTTAGCACCATCTGCAAACAAACGGACTGGACATCCTGGCTCGCCTCCCACCTCTCTGTTGGTAAATCCTGGACAGAACCACCACCTAGGGTAAGGGTCCAGGTTTTAGAGCCCACGGTGGGAGGGGCTCAGCAGCCTTACTGGGCACCCTGGGGTGGGGGCTGTGTGGCAGCACACCATGTCCTTTTTACTGCACTGGATGCTGGGTTTCCTCCAACTCTCACCTTGATTCCACATCCTTCAAGGCTGCATGTGGACTCTGATCAGAAAACGTCACTTGTGCTGTGAACACCCTCCCCTGTGGGGCAGTGGCAGGGACACAAGTTCCCACCCCTTGCCTTTTTCCCCACCCAGTTCTGGACTCAGGGTCCTGGTTCTTAACCTGAGCTCACGTTCAAAGGCCTTTGTTCTGTGAGGGATCCTGCTCCCAGGAGCTGCTCATTGGGTCTGTGGGGAGATCAGCTAGCTCCAGGATGGTTTGGCTCTCTTCGACTCTCCTCCCAAAGATACCCAGGAAGGGCTGCGATGCTGCTGCCAGACCCTAAGGCGAGGGTAGTGAGGATTGGGGGGTGTAAGGTGTGGGTGGGCATTGGTTTCAAGAAGTCAGTCAATAAAGAGGAAACTGGGGTGGGGAAAGGGGTGGGGGTGGGCTCAGGAGCTCACTTCTGGAAGGCAGGGGCTACCTGGGCTCCTATTCTCTCTTTATTCTCTCTCTCCTCGGTCAAAGGAGTATGGGTGGCATGGGTCCCTTCCAGATTTGATCCCGAGTTATTTGGGCTCCAGAGTCGGGGCACAGGGAGTGGTGGGGAGAGGAAGCAGCTCACCGTCTGTCACCGTGTCCCCCACAGCGTCCACTTCTGGCTCCTGGTCTTCCTGAAGCTACCCCTGTTCCTGAGCATGGTCAGTGCTATCTTCTGGGTGAACCGGCCTCAGAGGACCCCCGGGGGAGATGGAGTCGGCCTGAGGTGGAGGTGCTTTCCTGGGACACACCACAGGAGACCTTTGGACCCCTGGCTTCAGGACAGGAAGGGAGAAGTAACTGGCCTCTGGAGGGGCCTTGTGGGGTTTTGTTCCTGTGCCTTGAGGAAGGGTCCTGCATCACAGAGTCCTCAGGAAGGAGAAGGGAAGGAGATTCACCTTGGGGTCCTCCTTTCTCCTCCACAAGTCCCCAGGCCACCCACTCTCATGGCCACCTCCCAAGGGCAAGAGCCCTCAGAAGTGGCTCTTCTCTCCTCTCCTGGACCCAGAAGCTCCCCAGGTCTGTCTCTCCCAGGGCCCTCACCACCTTCTTCCTGCAGACAGGAGCTCCCTGATGTCACCCACCACCCCCTGCCTTCAGTCCCTGGGCTCACAGGGCTCCAGCCCCTCCTCAGGGTCAATGTCAGGGGAGTTTTGTCTTGACTGAATAAACCCGCACAGCCGCCCATCCCCCTGAGCACTCAGCGTTCCGTCCCTTCCTCTGATGTTCCTTGGATTTCACTGGGCTTTAGCCCCTGCCCTCCCACCCGCTTTGGTCCCTGTTACTGGGGTATGTGTGTGGCCTGCCTCAGCTGGGCAGCTTCAAGTTAAAGCCTTGGGGAGTCGGCGCAACCCTGGGAGAAGGAGGTGGTGGATGCCCCTGAAAATCTCTCCTGGAATTCTCCAACCTGGAGGGTCTGCTGTGCACAGGGCTGAGAGCCCAGCTTTATCCACTTTAGGAGAGGTCTGCCCGAGACCACCTGGTAACAATGGACCCTTTCCATGGCAGAGGCAGCCATGGCTTTCCAAAGAGGATGCAAGGCATGCTTGTGAGGAGATATTTCACCACTTTGGGATGGCATGACACCAGAGCCATCATTCAAGCCCACCTGGGCATCCCCAGCCTAGGAAAGGGCTTTTTTTTTTTTTTTTAAATAT
>JAQZBX010104413.1:0-10957 GCA_029593785.1 Cabassous unicinctus | reverse complement strand
TACTTTGTGACTGAAAGCACTTTTCATGAATAACTAAATATGCAGAGCTCCATGCAAGAAACTACAGGAATGAGATCATATAGTTAAAACTAAAATATTGTTCGCTCAATCTAAAAATTAAAGTTCTAGTGTAACCTAAAAAAAAAAAAAAAAGAAAAGAATCAGATCAGAGCCACAAGACACCCAGAAGCCCTTTACACACTTCCTTTCAGTTCCAACTCCCAAGGTACATGCCATAATACCACTAGTTATCAAATAATTTGTGTTTATTTTTTTCTCTTTTTTAAAGGAAAATATAAAATTTTAATTTAAATTTCCAAATAAAATCTGATAAAAAATTTTTAAAGCATTGAACTTGTTTCCTTTTTAAAATATATGTATTTTTTCTAAAAGATACTTATATTACCTAAAATGTTACATAATAAAATATAAGGGGTTCCCTATGTCCCATTCCCTTCACTTTCCATGTTTTTCCACATTAACAACTTCTTTCATTAGTGTGGTACATCCATTGAAATTGATGAACACATTTTGGAGCATTGCCATTAAGGATGGATTATAGTTAACATTGTAGTTTACATTCCCTCTCACTTAATTCTGTAGGTTATGGCAGTATATATAATGGCCTGCATCTGTCATTTCAATGTGATTCAGGACAACTCCAAACCCTGAAAATGCCCCCATATTACACCTTTTTTCCCTCTCCCTGCCTTCAGCAACTCCAGTGGTCACTCTCTCTAAATCAATGATATAATTTCTTCCATTGCTAGAATACCAGTAAGTCTATAGTAAAATAACAATAAGTCCACTCTAGTCCATATTTTATTCTCCAATCCTGAGGATGTTGGGATGGTAATGCCTACTCCACCTCTAATTGAGAGGGGGCTTTGATCCCATATGGCTGATTGGATGGGACTTTCTTGCTTGCAGTTGTAGACCATCTTCATTCCTTGGTATAGTAGTTTTCCATTCTCACCTCCTTGTTAGTTGTCATGGGTGAGTCCAACGAACTGGAGAGTAGGTGTTGTGACACCCCTGAGGCTCAAGGCTGAGCTGGCACATGGATAGCCCAAAGATTCAAGTCTCTTGGACATAAACCTACCAACTCCAGCACCAATTATGGGTGCAAATAGAAGGGATCGAAGAGGCATGTGTGGAAAAGTCACAACGGGGTCTAATTCTGTCACACTTGGGAGGAGAAACACCAAATTAGGGCCCACTGTCAAGGCACCAAACTCTGGAGCCATCTGCCATGACTGTAGGACCTAGGTGTCTCCAGAACCCTCAGGAGGCACACTATTTGGGGTAGTATCTACTTTGGCAGTATATGAGTTCCTCTTCAGACCTGCATAAGCATTACCTGTGGGATGAACTCCTGACACACTTTGAAGTCTCTTAGCCATATAAACTCATTTGTCTTTATCTTTTTCCCCATTTATTCAAGGTCTTTTCCAATTGCATTGCTAGTTGGTGCTTGGTGGCAGTCCCTCATTGCCAGTGAGGCTCATCCCTAGGAGTCATGTCCCATGCTGGGGGAAGGTAATGCATTTATAGGCTGAATTTGGCTTACAGAGAGACCACATTTGAGCAGAATGGAAGCTCTCAGGAGGTAACTCTTAGGCACCCTACAACACTAGGGTAAGTTACAATTTCAAGAGCAAAGGCTTATTAGCATAGTCATCAATATCAAGGGCTCATTAGTGGACCATCCTTTTTAATTAGTTATTGCCCCTGTATTGAGAGATTGTTGCTGTTCCATAGAGAATGTGGCAGAATTCCCGAGGATGGGAATTGAATATCCTTTTTGGTTATTGTGTGATTTTCTACTAACTTTGACAATGCCTCATGAATATTTGAACACATTTATATACCTTATATGTATACCCACATGAACTTCCTCCCATATATCCCCCATCACTGACACCCCACACCAATGATCCTCCCCTGCTACAGTTGTAACACTTCTGTGATACAAAATTTCTCCAAAAATGAAGCCAAAATAATATCACTAAATACAATTAATAGGAAAATGAAATAATAATGATAGTTTTTTACATAAGAAAGAAAATACTTAGTAATTTAGAAAAAAAAATTCTTCATTAAAATAATGAAAAATATTAAATTTTTTGACATTTTGCCTTTCATCACTGTAATATCTGTTTTCTTGTATATACAGTGACATTTTCTTCCATTTATCCCCTAGTGTCTTACTTTTTTTCATTTTGCCTTCAAATAAATTTGAAGTCACAGTAAATTCACACACAGAATATAGGGGACTCCCAAATACCTAACATCCTCCCCATTTTCCCCCTTCTGATATTAATAACATTTTTATATGTCGATGGTACATTTACTACAACTGATGTACAAATATTGAAACAAAGCTACTAACCATAATCAATGGTTTACATTATGGTTTATATTTTTCACCATACACTTTTTAAAAATTTTGATTAAATTTAATATGGCTTGTATCCATCATTGCAACATCATGCAGAACACTTTCACTGCCCCCTAAATACACCTCTCCCATCTATTCTATTCCTATCTTGCCCTCTCATTGTGGCCCATGTTAACCACCAGGTTTCACTCCTTGAAGGACAAGATTCATAGTTGCAAGAACAATGAGGGATTGACATACCGATCTGTCCTCCTCTACTAGGAAATGCCCATGCTCTTGCAAGACACCCACCCCTCTGTTTGAGAACATATTGTGCCTTCCCAGGATGGAAGTCCAGCTCTTTCCAGCTCATTATGTGGGTCTCCATCCACTGATATAACACACTATGACAAAATTATCACTTACACATTCTCTAGAAGACTTCCTCAGGTGCGCCCTGTCCTGAATGCCCCACATCCAACACCCTAAACCTGTAACTCTTCCTTGTCATATTGCCAAAAGATCTTTCCCAATATTTTAGTTTTAGCCACATATCCACCAATCCCCAGTGTTCACCTACTTCCTCCCCCAATTTTCCTCCTAGTTCCATGGAGCAACCAACACACCCTCCCCACCCTACTCCCTGTAAACTTGTACCACCCAACCTAGTAGTATCACTAAACCCCTGTCATATCCCTTCAGTGCACAACTATTCACTTCCACCTTACCATAGATTTTGCCCATATGGGAATTGGCTCACAACCTTCTTCTCCTTTTCTATTTCCTGTAAACCTATCTTCCAGACAATAGCTCTACGAGTCTGCTCAATTTGCTTAATTCATATCAGAGAGGTCATGTAAAATTTGCCCTTCAATGCCTCGCTTGCTTCACTCAACATAAGGTCCTCAAGATACATCCATATTATCCCGTGTGTTAGCACTATATTCCTTCTTACAGCTGAGTAATATTCCATTGTATGTATATACCACATTTTGTTTATCCATTCATCTGTTGATGGGCATTTGAGTAGATTCCAACTTTTGGCAATAATGAATGATGCAGCTCTGAACATTGCTGTGCATATATCTGTTCATGTCCTTGATTTCAATACTTCTGGGTGTAAACCCAGCAGTGGAATTGTTGTATCATATGGCAGATCTATAGTTAGATTTTTGAGGAACAACCAAACTGTCCTCCATAATGGCTGGACCATTCTACACTCCCATCAGCAGTGAATGAGTGTTCCCATTCCTCCACATCCTTTCTAACACTTGTAGCCCTCTGTTTTCTTATTGGTTTTGGCTCTTATATTTAGATCTTTGATCCATCTTGAGTTGATTTTTGAATAAGGTGTGAGATGGCGTTCCTTTGTTCTTCTTTTGGATTTAGATATTCAGTTTTCCAAACACCATTTGTTGAAGAGGCCATTCTCTGCAAGATGAATGGGCTTGGTGGTCTTGTGAAAGATCAGTTGACTATATATGTGAGGATCTATATCAGAACTTTCAATTCAGTTCCCTTGGTCAGTATGTCTATCCTTGTGCCAATACCATGCAGTTTTGACTACTGTAGCTTTGTACTATGTTTTAAATTCTGGAACTGCAAGTGTTGGAGAGAATCTGGAGAGATAGGAACACTTATTCAGTGTTGACGGGAATGTAGAATGGTATAGCCTTTATGGAAGACTATTTGGCAGTTCTTAAAGAATTTGAATACAGATTTGCCACATGATCTGGCAATACCACTATTGGGTATATAACCAGAAGAACTGAGAGCAGTGACCTGAACAGATAACTCTACACCAATGTTTTTGGTAACGTTATTCACCATTGTCAAAAGTTGGAACCAACACGTGTCCATCAACTGATGAATGGATTAACAAACTGTGGTGCATTCACATGATGGATTGTTATGTAGCTATAAGAAGAAATGAAGTCATGAAGCATATGACAAGATGGATGAACCTGGAAAACATGTTTAGTGAAACGCCAGACATAAAAAGACAAATACTGTATGTGCACTATGAATTAAATATATTGTGTAGTCTCATGGAGATACTAACTTGAATATAGGTCACCAAAAAATAGAAAGAGTTTAGAGAATGGAATGCTGATGGTTAACTTATGCAGAGTTGGTTAAAAAGATGCGTATAAATCTTTGGAAATGAATAGAAAAGGTGAAAGCTCAACATAATGTTTGTAACTAGGCATTCAACAAAATCCAGCGTTTTTTCTTGATAAAAACACTTCAGATGACAGTAATGATATTATGCGAGTATGAATGTGGTTTAAAGGGAGAGTCTAAGGTCATGAAAATTACTAAAAGGAAAGCTGAAAAATGTGGCATGGAATTATACAGCATAGTAAAACTGCATGTGAAATATGAATATGGGTAAAATTCTATATATAAGATAATTTTTCTTTGAAGCTGAACAAATGTATGTTAATACTACAAAAGGTTAGTATTAGACAAAAATCATTATTAATGAAAGAAACCAGACAAACAGTGCTACTATGATTCAATTTACATGAAACATAAATATAAATCTATTTTCAGAGATGAAATTCAATTAGTGTTTTTGTAGGGTTGGGGAAGGAATGCTAAGGGGTGTGGAGTTTTTCTTTTTGGAGCAATGAAATTGCTGTAGACTTTTTGGGGTGATGAATGCACAGCATTATGATTATACTAAAACCACTGAATATACACTTTGGATAGATCATATGGTGTATGGCTATATCTCAATAAAGCTGCTTAATAAATGAGTGAATGGTTGTGTAAGAATCGCCAGAAATGGCAGCTATGAACAGCAGGGGAAACATGGAGAGATTGTGAGGTGAAGGATTTTCTTGTTTACTTATTATTATTATCATTGAAATAATGAAAATGCTGTAATAATGATTGAAGTGATGAATGCACAACTATGCGATTATACCAAATACCATTGATTGTACAGTTTGGATGAATTGTATACCTTATTGATAAATACTTTTAGCAATAAAATTGATTTGTTTAAGAAAAACAGAAAGGAAGTGGAGAAAGTGGGACACTCTTTCACTGTTGGTGTGAATATAGAATGGTGCAGCCTCTGTGGAAGACAGTTTGGCAGAACCTCAAGAGGCTGATTATCTAGCAATTGTTACTAGCAATGTATTGTGGGAACTGAAATTAAGGAGATGCAAACTGACATTTCCACACTAACATTCATAGCGACATTTTTCACAATTGCTAATATATGGGACGAGCCCAGGTTTTAATCAGTGGATGAATGGATAAACAAAATGTGGTATATACATACAAAGGAATACTATTCAGCTATAAGAATAAATGAAATCAAGATGCATATGACAACATGAATGAAACTAATTAATATTATGTTGCTTGAAATAAGCCAGATACAAAAACACAAATATTGTATGGTCTTGTTGATATAAGCTACTATGAATAAACTCACAGAGGTAAACTCTAGAGTATACATTACCAGGAAATTTAATGTGGCTTGAGAACGTGAGCTAATGCTTAACGTATGTAGCATAATTAATAAAGTTAACTGTAAAAGTTTGGAGATGAATAGAGTTGAAAGTAACAAATTATTGTGAGTATAACTAAAACTGCTGATTTATAAATGTGATTGTGGCTGAAAGGGGTAGTCTGTGGGCATAAATGTCAATTGAAAGAAAACTAAAGAATAATCTAGGGAGTATACAATAGTGATTTTGGTGGTGGATGAAGTGTGGTTAATAGTGTAAATATGAGAATGTTTTTCTTTTTTCCTTTTGGAGACATGAAAATGTTCTAAAATTGACTGAGGTGATGACAACACAACACTGTGATGGAAATGAGAGCCACTGAGTGTACACTTTGAAAGGATTGTACAAATATGGGGCTGTACAACACTGGGAATGCAGTGGTGGAAGATGGATTGTGGTTAACAGAAGAAATGTGAGAAAGTTCTCTCATGGACTGTAACAAATATATAATACTAATATAGGATGTTAATAATTGTGTGGGTTGGGGGAAAATACACAAAATGTAAGATACAGGCTATAGTTACTAGAAATATTTTGACAATGCTCTTTCATAGACCGGAACAAATATTTCACAACAATGCAAGATGTAGGTGGTGGGGAATTTGTATGTGAGACTTGTAAGATTATATGCATGTTTGTTGTAAATTCACAACCTTTACTACATGCTTATTGTTTACATATAATCATGTATGAATGATATACTTCAATAAAATATTTTTTTAAAATACACCAACAGTAGTACATCCTTTTAATATAATAGTACTTGGCAATAAAAAGGAATAAGCTATTGATATATGCAAAAACTTAGGTGACTCTTAAAGGCAATATTTTGAGTGCAAAAACCTTTAAACTGTCAAAAGTTCACATACAGTATGATTCCATTTATATGACCTTCCTGTAATAGAAAAACTATAGTGATGGAGAAGAGCATGCACTTTGCCAGGGGTTCAGGTGGGAGAATAGTGTGTTTACAAAAGAGAAATAAAGGGGAATATTTGCAAAGTAGTCTACCTCCTAATTGTGGTGGTGGTTACACGAATCTATACATGCATTACGATTCATAGAACATGGAGCCAAAAAAAGTCTTTTTATCATAATTTAATTTTAGACTGTTAATTAAAAAATAAAATAAATTGGGGAAAATTAAATGAGCTATATTCATTATCATCTCTTTATGTAATTTTTCAATAGTAACTTTAATATTTAAATGATAAAATATTATTATTAAAACTAGGGATTAGAGCTTTAACAATCACTTCTTGGGTATAAGAACCCAGAAGGAGCAGCCCCATGTGTCAAAAAATGATTGGATAAAAATTTTAATAAATTTGACTGATCATTAAATTTTTAAAATATATAAAATTATGAATTTTGACAGTCAGATATAATAACTGCATTAGAAACTGACCCAGCCTCTTTAGATGGGACTCGGGTAACACTCTCCTAGAAAAGAGTATTTGTTTAAAATTTTGATTGATTGACTGGTTGACTCTCATGAACAGGCTTAATTGCCAGGCAGTCCACAAAGAAGGAATGTCTTTTCCAGATATCCAGGTTTCATCTTTCTCATTGATCTGTGATTTTCTGGGTTATTGATCTCAAACATATGGACTACAATGGAAAAAAATTGCAAAGTATGATTCTTACTTGGCTAAAGTGAAAAGGAATGCAGAGGTCAGTCACCATCCTTATATGATTATGACTCAGATCATGTATCATCCACTTAAAGTTCATTAGCCTGAAAGTGATCATATTGCTCTACTTAGCTGCATGGGATGCTAGAAATTGTATCCTCTGGTCTGGAGGTAATGTGTACAGATGATGTTTGGATGGAAGGTGCTCACCACCCATCAAACAGAAAAGGAAAAATAATTTTGGTAGATAATTAGTAATTTACCAAACATCAGAGCTAGGGAAGATTTAAAATAAGCCTGATGATGTGCAAATACTTCAGTGTAAATATATATTCTTTAAGAATACTTAATTTTTATAATATGATATTTTATATGTAACAATAAAAATAAGAAGTGCCAATGTATACTGTGCTTGGCACTGCTAGTTGCGGTACTAAGAGTTATCTCAAAAAAAAGAATACTTCCCAGCCTTCCTAAAAGGAGCAGGTGAGGGTGGATGCAGCCATTTAATTCAACTTTTTCGAATATAGAGTAAGTGGAATTTTTTGGATCTGATTTCAGGAAGAATTCTTTTTTTCTGCTATCTACTGTATTTATTGCAAGTAGTTCCTGCTTTTTTAACCTTTTCTTTTTTATATATAATGAATTTTACCTTTAAGGAGGTTTTAGGATACAGAAAAGTTACATCAAAAGTGTAAGTTTGTCCCATATACTCTCCTCCACCCACATCTTCCACCATTAATAACATCTTACAATAGTGTGGCACATTTGTTATAATTGATGAATAAATATTGAAATATTGCTGCTAACCAAGGTCTATAGTTTGCATTGTGGTTTACACTTAATTCCAATGACCTAAATATGTCCTGCGTTCCACCTATTATTGCCTCCTCTTCTTCTCAGAACATCTGATAACCACTTTCTTTATATCAATGTTACAGTTTCTTCCATTATTGGAATAATAATGTCTACTTTGGTCTGTGTATTACATCCTTCTGTTTGTTCATTCCTCAACTTTGAGGATTTGGGGATGGTTATGTCTGCTTTTCTTTAGATGGAGAAGTGACTTAGACCTTATGGAGTAGATGGTAAAACCATATGCTTACAGTTGTGGATACCTTGTTTTTTTGGGATGGGGGTTGTCCATCATCATCATCATTTTCATAATATGCCATTTTATATGTAACATTGATGAAAATATGAAGTGACAAATATGCAGTGCAGGCAATTATTTGCCTTCCTAAGATTTGTACCAAATATAAACAAAACAACACTTCCAGGTCTTGCTAGCAGTAGTGGGTGAGGGTGGATGCAGACACTTAGCTCAACTTTTCAAATATTGAGTAATTGGAATTTTATGGAGCTAATTTCAGGAAAAACTGTTTCAAGGGGCACAGTTAGGTCCCACAGTCTTCCACTTTTCCAGGTGTCTTGACCATGATGTAATGGTTGGCGTTGCAGTGCTCATTTCTGTATTGAGGAATCAGAGCCATGTGCTTTGGTCACTGAAGATAAAATTAAGAAACCTGGTTGTCTGGTGATGTTTGGAGCTGGCATTTCATTTCTGAAATTCTTTAGTGGTGCAGAAAAGTAAAGTCTATTTTGTAACAGCAACATTTAGGGGGATTTTCTTTTATTCAAGAGTAACGTGATTCCAAATCAACACACAAAACAACCACATTCCAGAAGTAAAGAGGAGAAGATCTCAACACAATTAGGTGGAAACATGCAAGCATTTCCCCATATTTCATAGTAAAGCATTCATCTCTGTTGTCCAAACCTTGAAGATATGTAAAAATAGTAGTTAAAACCTATTTCATTAAAGAACAAAAAATACTGGTAAGTAGGTAAAAAAAATTACAAATCTTCTAATTATCACAGAGATAAACAAACAAATGACAGTAATAAACTGGAAAATAACATATGGACAAGCATCTATGTTTAAAGTGAATAGAGAATATTTTCCCAAAGCCTCACAGTGTGTGGTTAAGCATTTCTGTGCTTTCCACAGTAATAGAGAAGTTGATTAGAGATGAGGGCTTCGGGGTAGACTATGAGACATATTTTTCCCAAGATCATTGTTTTGATGGTAATATTTGGTTTTATCCAACACTTTATTTAGAAAATTTATAGAGCTGTAGAATAACTGAAATCTATAATGAGCACCTAGGTAACTTTCAAATCAATTTATTAATTGCTAACATATTATTTTACCTACACGTATTTAGTTTTAAGTTTGTAGATATAGATTCTTTCATATATATATCTGGAATTATATATAATTTCTAATGCTTTAAAAATATAAAAATTTTTCTCAAAGCACCAAACATTTGAAAATATATTGCATAAATCCTGACATTCCAACTTTAAACATTTTAGAACAAATGTTCTAAAATGAGATCAGGATATTCTCCAAAAAAATAATATGATTCTCGTAGCCAAGGAAGAATCTAACTATATAAAATTGTGAAATGATATATTAAAAGAGTGTTTACCAATCAAGAAAAATGCAAATATAAAGCAAGTTGATTGCATAATCATATTTTACCAGAATGCTGTTTTCTTATTACAGAAAAAATAAAATAATAACATAAATTCATTGTTTATTTTGTCAGGTAAAACAATTCCTTGGAAAAACTTTTCTTGTATCGTACTCTAGACCATGAGAAGAAACAAAATTGTCACTCCTGAAAAATTAAGTTTATTTTTCAACTTATTATGTTGATCGGTTATAAAATTGAGAGGTCATTATTAGGTGAGTGGTGATGGGGTTTATTCAAGGAGAGAAGCATATTTCCTCTAGAGTCCTAACTGTTACTTTTCCAAAGGGGAAAGGGGGCATGATATAAATTAAAGAACAAAATCCAATATGAACTTTCTATATAAATGAGGAGTTCATTTTTCTTTGCTGATGCATTTTTGTTGGCTGGATAATTTTACTTTTATCTTATTGAAATCTCATATTGTTAATGAACCTGTGAAACTGAAAAAGCAAGAAAACCCTTGGCTAAACTGGATTTTCTAAGCTAAAAGGAACAACTAGATGATTGTAGAGATATGGCATGAAAATTTACACATTATGGAATGTAAACCAAATATAAATGAGGTAAGGGGTAAGGGAAAGTGTGTATTTTTAAATAATATTAGATTGATTGGGTAAATAAATGAATAGAAATTGTTTGAGTCCTAAAAATTATCCATATGCACATACAGTTGTCTAATATCTTTCCATGTAAATTTCTACTGCATCTAAAGCATGTTTCTGATCCTACACCTTGATTTATATTTCCTAGATATTTGGGTATCTGAGTCCTACTAGTCAAGAAGGACCTCAGAAAGCAGGAGGAGAAATTGCACACTAGAAAGGCTTTTATGATTCCTCTAGTTGAAGAGTTACTGGTCCATTATGTTAAGAA
>JAQZBX010104412.1:0-10947 GCA_029593785.1 Cabassous unicinctus | reverse complement strand
GGGATGCACATACTTCTTTGGCTCATGTTTTTGCCCCGTCCCATGGACACCAACTTAATAATTATTACCTTAATAACTCACTTCTTGGGTTGCTTCGGAGCATCCCAGAGTCATATGTAAAAATGAGTGTCTAGGAAATTGCTCACCATTTGCCCAAAGCACCTAAGGAAGGAAACTCTCGGCCAGCCGAGGGGCCGCGACGGCCTTCAGGAACTCTGCCTTGAGTTTAGTCCAGCAGCAGCACACGGCCAGGCCCCCCCACCACGTGCTCGACCCCTCACCTCCTCCCTCCAGCCCCGCACGCCTCCTTCCTCGCCGCCCTCCAACCACGCCCCAAGCTTTCGCCTCCATCAGCCCTGCCAGCCTCACCACGCAGATGCTTGCAAGCCCACGCCAGGGAGCACAAAGCCTCCTTCATCTGCCCAGCCAGCCAAAGAGGCCGTCCCCGGCCGGGCTCCAGGGGAAGGAAGGGACTTTCCTGCCGCTCAGGGAAGTCACGTGACTCCTGGCAGAAGGGACCGACCCGCGGGAGCCCAGGCACACACAGAGGAGAACGAGGCCGGGAGAGCCACGGGCGTATTGTTTCTTTTGTCAGGACTCAGCATCCCTGATGGCCTTTCAGTTCCGCTGCCAGTCCCACTGTGGAGGGACAATTCCAGGCCCGCGTCAGCCCACGAGGTGGAAAACAGGAAAAGACAACAGGGTTACTTTTGAAACCGTGTTATTATTGACTTGCATGGGGCCAAGCTCACAGAAGCAGAACTACTTCTCAGATGCTTTTTTTTTTTAAGATTTATTTATTGATTTATTCTCCCCATTCATTGTTTGCACTCGCTGTCTGCTCTGTACCTCTGTTTGTTGTGTGTTCTCTGTGTCTGCTTGTCTTCTTTTAGCAGGCACCGGGAACTGAACCCATGACCTCCCATGTGGGAGTGAGGTGCCCATTTGCTTGAGCCACATTGCTCCCTGCTTGTTGTGTCTTCCTGTTGTATCTCCTCATTGCATCATCTCGTTGCAATATCTCATGGCGTCAGCTCGTTGCGTCAGCTCACTGCTCTAGCCATTCACACCAGCTCGCCGTCTTGCTTGTCTTCTTTAGGAGGCACTGGGAACCAAACCCAGGACTTCCCATGTGGGAGGTGGGTGCCCAACTGCTTGAGCCACATCTGCTGCCTCCCTCCAATGCTTTATTTGCCTGTATGAATCTTAGACGGATTGGTGATAAAAAGAAGAGAAAAGACAGTTAGTTTCAGTTACTGGCTTCTGAGCTAGTATTTCTTTGAACCCTCACCAAAATTCCATGGGGAAGAACAACACTTGATTTCACAGATGCGAAAACTGATGCACAGAAAGATCCAGTAACATGCCCATGCAGCTGGTAAGGGGCAGGGCCAAGGCTGGAGCTGGTCTCCTAATTCTAAGCAGAGCAGACTGCTTCTATTGTCAGCCGGGAACAGATTAGGAGAAAAGAATTTTCCAACAAGTTCTGTTCTTTGAGCAAATATGGTTTGTCGTTATTTTATCAGAGAGTAATACCAAGCATACAAATCCCATTCTCTCTGTGCCAAGCACTGTTCTCCACTGGTACTGACTCCATTAATCTTCACACCAACCGCATGAAGCAGGTCCTTGGATCACCCAAATACTGCACGTGAGAAAGTAGAGGCACAGGAAGGTGAACTGACCTGCTCAACATCATACAGGAAGGGCTGAGCTGGGATTTGCACTCAGGTATTTCATTTCAGAATCTGTATATTAAACTGCTGCCTAAAACTACCAAGAAAAGAAAGGAAACAAAGAAGAGAGAAGCAGGCTGGGCTCCTGTACTGGGTCAACACTCACTGAATTCAAGGGTAAATGACCCCCAGCCTGCCGCATCAAGCAGCAGACCCTAACACACCCACCGCCCACGGAGGCAGCAGGGTCTCAGGGTAGAGAGCGGGGGCTAAGGAGCCAGGCTCTGCAAACCCATCAGCTAGGTGACCCAGGCCAGTTATTTGACCTCCTCAAGCCTCAGTTTCCCCATCTGTAAAACAGGGGTGATGATACCTGCCTTATACTGTGGGGATTAAATGGATGGGGCCGAAGAGCAGAGTCTGGCTCTTCTTAAGTGCTCAACAAAGGTCAGTTCTTTGTTATTCCTATTTTCACGGAAAGAACGACAGCAACCACCACCACTCGGACCAGGCCACCACTCTGAAAACTGGAGTGAATTTGCAGGGGATAATGCAGGCTGAGTCAGAACCTGCCCAGGATAACTTAGTGACATCCATTTGTAGACCACAGGGGCACTTTGAAAAAGTCACAAAGGGGTTCCAACTGTGCTTGGGGCTATTTCTCTCAATTCAACACCAAAGCATGTACTCTGTCAAAGGGAAACTAATGTCTGCATCTCCCTAAATTGAAACAATCGGTTTTAAGGTTTAGCAGCTGGAGATGAAGGGTCCGTGGAGAGCCTATTTCATTCACTCATTCATTCATTCATTCATTCATTCAACAAATGTTTGTGGAGCACCTACTACATGCCAACTCCATGCCAAGAATTGGCAAATAGTAGAGAATAAGATGGACATGTTTCCTGCTACTTGGAATCATCTGAATGGGCAGGCACCATCAAACCACGTACCACCCACATAATCACTTCATCACAGGAGCTGTGAAGGAAAATACACAGTGCCAGGATATAGTGTAACAGAAGGATGGGACCTGGTCAGGGAGGCCAAGGGACTTCCCTGAAGAAGCAGAGGTAAACTGAGGCGAGGGATGGATAGGAAGAGATGGACAGTAGAGACAGGGAGGGCATCTGTACAGTTTGCAGGAAGGCTGGGGCCAGAAAGAGGGCTAGGCCACAGGATATGGGGCCACCAATGTGCAGCTTGTAGGACCATGTTCTTAGAGCAAAGGGAAAAGTGGAAACCATAAGGGGTGAAGGATGGTGGGTGGTGGCTTGAACTAGAGTTGTGGAAGCAGAAGTGAGCTGAGTTTATAAAATCAACAGGACTTGATGATGACTTGGAGAGGGAGTGAGGGGGGACTTGAGGATGCTTCCTGGGTTTCTGGTATATGCCTCTGGGAATATGGTAGAGTCTTTCACTAAGACAGGAGAATGATAAAAGCAGGTTATGGGTTTGCAGCTCACCGTCTATGTAAGCATTCTGCTGTTTCTCCAACAGAGTCATTAGATGCAGCCAAAGTCACACGAAGTAGCATTTTCATAGTCTTTTGTCAAGCCACCAAATATAGAGACAGTTGCTATACGCCAGCAAAAGGATAGTGATTCAGTACTGGCTCCCAGGGCCTAGAGGTCTTCTTATTTGGAAAATAGCATTCGAACTTGGGCTGCTGATACTTTCAGCTGAACCACCTTGTTCAGCTCTTACCATCAAAGTGAAAGCCATTTCCTTTTCCCAAAACTTTTTCCCTGATCAGCAGGGTTATTATAAGAGATGGCAATATATGTCATCTTTTTTGAATGTTTGCAATAACCCTAGGCAAAAGGTACTGTTATTCGCTCCACTTTACAGTCATGGAAATCAAGGTTCAAAGATAACTCTCTGGCCCAAGACCACATTTGGAACTCAAGAATGTGCTGGTTACTCTCCCTGTGCCCTCCAGATCTATTTGTCTGGTGGGCCAGGAGGCTGATCTCCATGACCGTGTCACTAAGATCCCTGGGATTTGGCCTGGGCAGCACTAGCAGGAAACCAGAGATTGGGAAGAGGAAAGGGCAGGATATTTATCACCCTCTACTCTGGGCTGCTTCTGGCAGCAGCTTCATTTCTTCACCATGCCCACAGCCCCTGCTGACCCCGAGGGATACAAACATGGCTCACCCCACACAACACTGCCTCCCTGACCCCCCTTGAGTCCCCAATCTAAGAAAAGCCTCCCTCCCCACCCCTTCTTACAAGCACACACAATTTCTACTTGCAAAGCTTACCGTATGCCTCACCTCCTTCCTATTCTCAACCTCTAGCCCAGGGCTATATGACCACATGCCTGAATTGCTTTGATAACTTCCTACTTCCTACTTGCCCCTCTTTCATTCTGTCTTTGATCCACACAGCCCACCCCAGCCTGATTTATCTTCCTATCGTTTGCCATTCAGAAAGTCAGCTGGCCACTGAGAAACTGTTAGCAGCAGGGGAGAAAGGGTGGAGTCAGAGAGACCCGGTTTTCCTCACTGAGCCTCAGTTTCCTCGTCTGTGAAATGTGGACAGTAAAAGTCGTCTACTTCTTGTTCATTGTGTGGTCACGAACCAGCAGCGTCATATCACCGGAAACTTGTCAGAAACGCAGACTCTCAGCCCACCCCCAGACCTGCCGATCAGATCAACCTTTTTACAGGATCCGCAGGGAACTTGTGCCCACGTTAAATTTTGAAAAGCCCTGCCCTACCTCATAGGATTCTCGTTTGTGTTATATAAAATGTAAAGATCCTAGTACACTGTCGACGTCAACTAACAAAGGGCAGTTCCCTTCCTCCTTTCTTTCTGCCCTTAACATGCCATCATGAGAACTCTGAGGAGCTAGAAGCTAAGGACAGGTGCCTGTCACCTGCACTTCACAGGCACGGTCTCATTTAATCCTCACAGCGACCTTCTGGAGTAGAAATTATTGTCACCACGTTATAAAAGAGGAAACAGACACTCTGGAGTTGGTGTCATTTCCCAAGTCCCCATATTTCTGTCCTAGCCAGGTGCGCCAAGATGCATCAACCTGGATCCAGCAGACAAGCCAGACAGGAAGAAAGAAACGCAGACATTTCACCAAGGTGCAAACATACGGGGAGTCTTGGCTGCTGGATTTGCATTTTTGGCCAAAGTCCTTCTGCCTCCTCCACTGGATGAAGTCACACCATTTGGATCGTCTCATTCACAAGCTCAGCCAGGTGGGTCAGTGGGACAGGAGTGTGAGGCAGATGGGGCTTTTCCAGAAAAGAACGGCCAGGCACCTCCACATCCCTCAAGAGGAATTTTCCAGAAGTGGCTGAGGAAGTTGTTAGCATCTCCGAAGGCACATTCCTTGGCTGCTCAAAATCGCATCTCTGCCCCTGGGAGCTTTTGTTTCTTGCTGCATCCCAGTTAGGTGCCCCCTTTCACAGGCTAGGCCTTGCCCCAGGATATCCCAGCCATTTCCAGCCTGCAGCTGAGTGGGAGGAGAGGTGGCAGTGGATTCTAACAACCTCCAGGGGTGGGGATGTTAGTGCCGGGGCGTGGAAGCAGGAAGGAAGCTCCAGGATACGCAGCCTCTGGAGACTGTCCATGAGGATATTTTATCATCCTGAGAGCATCGTGGCTGCGCCTCCATTCGACACATTTTAAAAGCATATTTGTTTTTGCTTTATAAAAATAATATAACCACCTTTCAGGAAAGAGAGACAAGAATTCACACAGATAGTGTGCCAGGGGTCTCCAAGGCCCATCGTTGATTCACGGCCTTGCATAGAGTTGCACTCGCAGCCAAGATTGATTTACAGCCAAGTGGGAAGGATGCACAGCCGGTCACGAGGAGATGCACACAGGCAGAGCCTGGAGGAGTCCGTGGACACGCTTCCCCACGCACTCCTATTCCTGTGAGGGGTCACACAGAGCACACTCTTCCCCCAGCAAGGAAAATACATCATGTGTGTCTGCTTCTGTCCAGGGAAGCCCATTAGAGGCCCAGCAAGCAAGGGTTTTATTGGGGGCTGGTCATGTAGGCACCCTCTGCCTAGCAGGGACCAAAATCCCAGACCCCAGAAGAAAACCAGATGTTTAGCCTGAACCACATTGCTGGCACAAACCACCTAGGCACTGCAAGCCCTATCATCTTTAGAGCACAGTTCAAGTACCAAGTTCCCAGAGGCCACCACAGGGCCAGCCTTGCAAGCAGGTCTGCCTGAAGATAGCAGGTTTGCTAGGCTAACTCTTTTCTGCACGTCAGAAAATGCCATTGCTAGCATTTCTGTGCATTGCTCTCCTTTTTTTTTTTTTTTTAACATTTTTTAAAATATAAATTGACTTTCTTTTTTCTTTTTTTTGGTGTACAGTTCTATGAGTCCATCCCCCCACCCCCCGCTTGCTGTCATGTCCATTCTCTGGGTGATCGTCTGTGTCTATTTCTTGCCTTCTCTTCTCATTTTTCTCCTCCAGGCTTCACCGGGATTCAATCCCAGGGACCTCCGATGTGGGAGAGAGGCACCCTGTCACTGGCGCCACCTCAGTTCCTGGTTTCTGGCGCGCCTCGCCTTGGCTCTCCCCTGCGTCTCTCTTCTGCTGCACCATCGTCTCGTGGGCCTGGCTCGCCTGCTCGCCTTTTTTTATTTTGCCAGGAGGTCCCGGGGATCGAACCCGAGTCTTTCCATATGGTAGACAGATGCCCCACTACTTGAGCCACTCCCGCTTCCCGATCCTTTCTTTTTTTTAACCAGTGAATATTGAAAAATATTCATTATAACTGTGTGACATGAAGTGAGAATACAGGATTTTACAATTTTTTCCCTTGATGTCAACATAATTTGTAATGGCTGAGTTCAGGCATGCATTCAACCAGTGTTTATTAACTGTGTAATAGTCTCCTCAGTAGATTACTGTAGTTTACAGTACATGGTTGTCAAGCACCATTTCTTGGGTACTTTGTGCACCTATAGCCAGAAAAACTAGGCTAGTTCTGATTTCTAAAAGTTGAGGGAAATGAATTTCAGGTATGACTGACAAATTAGCTTGATGCCAACCCCAGGCAGGATCCTAGAAAGGATTATTAAACAGAGGACCTGGGAACACTTGGAAAAGGGGAGGAAGCGTTCATCAGGAACTAGCGTGAAGCTGTAACAACAAAAATTATTTGCATCACTGTGCAGGGCTGACTTCACCTACATTCCCTCCTTTAATTCTCATGGCAACCTTATGGGATAGGAAATGTTGTTATTCCCGTTTTACAGCTGAGGAAACTGAGGATCAGAGAGGTTAAGTGACTCGACCAAAGCCAAAGGGACAGCTCCTAGTGGAGATGCTGTGATCAAATCCAGACCTGTCCTGGGCCTAAGCCCAGTCTCTGGGTCCTGCCGTAAAGTCTGCTAACACTAAGAGTGTCGCCCCTGCTCGCTTTATTTCCTTTTTCAACAGGGTGCACGGGGCAGTAAATCAGGACAAGGCAGTGAGACAGAGTAAAACTGGAAGTCAGAGAGAGAGAACCGAGAAGCTCTCAAGATTTCCTTGACATTCAGTCTAATTAAGTGGATTCCAAACTGCTGCAAGACGGCCCTCGAAAGGAACTTACTGGCTCCTCGGCTGGACCGACAACAACTTACTGGTTCCTGGGCTGGACCGACAACAGCCCCGGGGGGTGACACGTCACAGCCATGGGCTCCCCATGTCCTGGCCAACAATCTAAAGAGCGAACTGGACAAAGACAGGGAGGCAGGATGCTCCCCCGCCCCCCTCCTGCCTCCTGCGCCCATCACTGCTGGCAGGATGTGCCCCCACCCAGAGGGGCAGCTAAGGGAGCCCTCTGCCGTGGACAAAGCTGACCTCTCCCGTCCACTCCGGGCCCCAGCGGCTGGACTGCCATACAGAGGTGGGCTTTCTCCATCCAAAGAGTGAGGAGATGTTTTTTTATTTATTTTTATTTTTTTTAGGAGTTACCGGGGATTGAACCCAGGACCTCTTATGTGCAAAGCAGGTGCTCGAACACTGAGGTACACTTGTTCCATGAGATGTTTATTTTTAACTTGAGATTTTGGATGGGAATATTTGAGCCCACAATGAAAAATGGTAACAGTATTCCATTAACGCCACAGTTGAGCATGACAAAAGACAGATTCCAGAGGAGAGCTGCGGATGGTCCTTTGCAGCCCCTCCTCACTCTGCTGCTAGTGGGACCCTTTGGTGTCTCTTCCTGCTCTGATCCATCCAGAACCCCCTTCCCTGGTCATGTACTTAAGTTAGTTCCCTTTGCGGTTCTTTCTGGGTTTTTTGTTTTGCTTTGTTGCAGTTCTTTTGCTGCACGGCTCTGCCCGGGGTCTCCCTGGACCTCAGGCTCTGCCTGCACTTTCTCCGATAGCACAGAATTGAAAGGCACCTGCTCCCCACTCCCAGGCCACCCCGGGCTCCCTGCTCGTGCCTCCCCGGACTGCCTTCTATTCCACCTTGTTTAATCAGCCCTGACTTTGTCCTCTAAGGATTCGCTGCCTGTGGTGGCCTCCTTTGACGCGGTTCTAGAAGAGTGTTGAATGTCTTTCCTTCCAGAAGGAAGAGCACCTTTCCAACCAGGCTCTGTCTTGCTCAAGTTTCCCTCAGTTGCAGGTAACGTAAGCCCAGGGCGGGTCTCGTTTAAAGCTATTAAGGCTGTGTAAAGCTCTGCTGTAGCCATCCTGAAGTTCTTACACATTTGTGAACAAGGGTCCTGCCTTAAAGTCTGCTAACTTGAATGCCCAAGGGCAGATGTATTGGAAGGACAAGGGGTGTCTCTGAGGAGCCAAAGGCAGAAATGCGGTTGGAAGCAGGGCCAGGAGAACAGAAAGGAACCGGAGAGGCTCCTCACTCTCTCTCTGGGCTTTCTTGTCTGCATCTCTGCCTTATTCTCTCTGGGAGTCACAACGTGGACACCCACCCACCCAAGATTTTTCATCTCTTTTTCTAGACACCAGTCCAGGCTAAACCGGCATCTCTCGCCCACAGGTAATTTCGTAGGACAGAGAATCTGAGTGGCCATGCTTGAGTCAGGCGCCAGCCCTGGCCCAGTCGGTTCTGGCCCCGGAGGCGAGTCCCACGGCGCCAGCATGGCGTCTGTGCAGAAGCCGAGAACAGGCAGCCGCTGGGGAAAAGAAGTTTGCCTGCAAACTTCCCGTGAAGCCCATTACCCTGCCCGCCCCCCTCCACCGCCCCGCAACACCCCAGAATATTCCATTTAGCCATTTTGTGCCCCCTCTCCCACGAGCATCCCTTCCAGGAACGACGGCCTCAGGAGGGCCTCAAAATGGCCTCAGAGATTGATTAGCAGACCTTTGACCTCAGGTCCATTTCCTGCTGAGCTATTGACTGGTTCTGTGGGCTGGGGGAAGGGGAGAATACTATCCCCTTTTGTTATTTTCTTTCTCCTTCTGTTTAAAAAAAAAGCAAAACAAACGCACAAAACTCCTTCCCGAGGAGGCTGGAAGTACGAACAATACAGATACGCGTGAAAATGGCCGGTCAGGAGAGAAGCTTCTCTCTCACACACACTGGGATGTATGTTTTCTGAGACTCTCTAAGCAAGCTATATATCTTTGACCCTTCAGAATGTGACCCTTTGTAACTCATGGCAAAGAATTCTCTGGGGACGCTCAGAGTTCTGTGAGAGACAGACAGCGGCCTCTCCAAAGGAAGCGCCTCCGACTCGGAGATAAATCTCCTTGCTTCCCTCCTCTGTGAGAAGATTCTGAGGAGAGGGCTCCGCACACCCAGGGGGAACAAAAGACGCTGTGTTCCTCGGGCCGCCCCCGCCCGCGCTGGCGAGGTCAGGACTTGAGGCCCCATGGGCGTTTCACGAAGCCCTCCCTGCTCTGAAATGGCCGCTCCCCTCCACATCCTTCAGGGCTGCTGTGCCCTCCCTGCCCCTTCACCCCATCCCAGGGACGGCCCAGCTCCCAGCCATAAATGCCAGCCAGGCCTCCCGCTGGTGCCTGGGAGACAGAGCCTCCCCGAGAGGCCTTCCTGCTGCCCCTCCGCGATCTCGCTCTCGAATCTGAGAGGCCCGGATCTTCAGGGAGGCAGGGGATCCTAAGGGGTGGTGGAACAGACTTTGGGGTCCCACACGACGGCCTTCAAACCCTCCCAGTGCCTTCAGCAGGTGCGACTCGAGAGTCACTTACAAGCTTCAGGCCTGCGCCCCTGTCTGCAATGGGGGGGGTGGTACCAGGGGCTGGGGGCATTGAAACGTGACCACCTGTGCTTGGAGTGTCTGGTAAACCCTCGCCAGGCTGGCTACAAAACTGTGGGGCTCTTAGTTCGAAAGCAGGAAAACTGTGGAGTGGGTGCAGCTCAGTGGCGTCTGTTTCCCATGTATGAGGTCCCGGGTTCAATCCCCGGTACCGCCTAAAAAAAGACAAAAGCAGGAAAACTCTTTTTCCTTTCTTCCGCAGTCCCTGCCTCCGGACCCGCCATGGTGCTTTTATCCGTTATTTGAGGCCGTGCTCCCTCAGGTTTGGGGATGCTTGCAGAAGGGGGCACGTGGCCCTGACCCTGACCTCCCCACGCTGGGTGGAAGGAGTCACCAAACACCAAAACAAGGCTGTTTACTGAACAAACAACGTGGTAAAGCCAGCCGTTGCGGAAAACAGTCTCTGAAATGAAGCACAGAATTACCGTATGACCCCGCGATGCCACTGAAGAATCGAGAACAGGGGCTCACACACTCGTACCCCAATGTTCACGGCAGCACTGTCCACACCAGCCCAAAGGTGGAAGTGACGGCGGATGGATAAGCACAAAGTGGTCTATACCCACAATGGAATATTACTCAGCCGTGAAAAGGAATGTTCTATACCCACTACAATAGTACAAAAGGAAACTCGAAAACCTTATGCTGAATGAAAGAAGCCAGACACAAAAGAACAAACATTGTATGATTCTACTTATGTGAAATAGTTAGAAAAGGCAAATCCCTAGAAAGAGAAAGTAGCTAGAGGCTGCCAGAGGGCAGGGGTAGGGGGCGGCCTGGGGAGATATTGTTGAAGGACACAGAGATTCTGTTTGGGGTTTTGGTAATAGATGGTGGTGATGGCAACCCAACATTGTAAGTGTAATTAATGCCACTGAATTGATCACTTAAAAATGATTAATTTCATATCATATATATTTTGCCATAATAAAAAAAAAAAAGTGCCTCCACTCACAAGATGTGCAGACATGCGACGGGCCTACGAGATTGTCTCCCAACAACGACAGAGAAAGAAAAACAGTTTACAAAACTGCACATGTTGTGAAC
>JAQZBX010104411.1:0-10955 GCA_029593785.1 Cabassous unicinctus | reverse complement strand
AAAAAAAAAAAAAAGATCATGTAGAATGAAAAAAATAAAATAAAATAAAATAAAATAAAGGATTGCACCGGCTCCTGTGTGGAGGATAGACTTTGAGGAGCTGGGTCAAAACATGGAGAGCACTTAGTAAGCTACTGAGATGAGGGAGATGATGGCAGCTTGAATCCAATCCTAGAAACTAAACAAATTTCACACAGAGTTATTTTGCAAACACAGTGCCCAGGCTGCTCCCTAAATAATGTCACCAATGCCAAGGGGCTCTTCTTGCGGCTTTGGTGTCCTTAAAACAAGAGGTTAGTTGTAGTACTGCTGATTGTGCACTAAATGTTTTTTAAAAATAAAATGTCTATGGTTCTGTAAAAACTAATGACCTTCACCACAGCTGATATATATGGATTTCAACTCACATGCCAACCTTGATCAATGCAGGGGAGCATTTCAGAGATAAACTGGGTTCCATTTGTGGCTAAAAGTCAAAGTCTAACAAATACTGGGAGGAGAGAGTAACGTCGGGAGAGCCATTGCTGTCTAGCATGATGCTTTATCAGAAATATAACCCTGTGCCATTGTCAGATCGGCCTTTCATTAATCACACAAAATCAGCAATCGATATCGGGCTAGGAGAACCTCCCCATACACTGTAAAAATCTAAGCTCCAGCAGTGTGATTTTAATTATCATCAAATGAAAGTCACAAGAAAGAGCAAATTTCTAAAGAAAATGCAGTTTGCTATCTATTGTTGCATAACATAAACCCACAAACAAAGTGACTCAAAACAACACCCATTTATTAGCTCACCATCCTGTAGATCAGAAGTCTGGGACAGTGTGACTAGCTTCTATGCTCAGGCTATCACGAAGCTAAATTCAAGATAATGTGTCAATACCTGGAGCTGCATTTCTTGTCTGGGGCTTGGGGTCCTCTCCTATGCTCGGTGCTCGTTGGAATCCAGTTCCATGCAGTGTAGGACTGAGGTCCCCATTTTCTTGTTGACTCTCAGCCAGGAGCCTCTCAGCTCCTTAAGGTCCCCCGCATTCCTTCTCAGGCGTCCCCCTCCATCTTCAAACTGTCAATGACACATCAAGTCTTTCTTCCACTTCAAAGACCTCTATTTGTTCTGCCACTAGCTGGAAAAAACTTTTTTTAAGGGCCCATGTGATTAGATCAGGCCCACCCAGCAAATCTCCCTGTCTTAAGGTCATATAACAACACCTAATCACAGAGTGACATGGCCTCATATTCGCAGGTTCTTGGGATGAGGGTGGGGTATCCCACCACAAGATATGCCTACCATATACACACACATACACCCCACAAACACATACAGTGAATCCACTTTCAAATACACAGAAATGTTGTAAGGTTTAAATAATAAAATAATACCTGCTAATATTTACTAGGCATTTGCTGTGTGCATGGAATTTCTCTAAGTGCCTTAAATATATTAGCTCATTTATCTTCATGCAGCTGACACTATGAAGAATTCATTTTGCAGGTGGACAAACAGGATGAAAGGTTCAAAAACTTGCCTGGAGAAGTAGTGAAGAGGGAGGTCTGTAATGAAAACCCTGACAATCTACCTCCAGAAACCACACTCTCAGTAACATGAAGTAATATACAAAAATATCCTGCACAGTACCTGGATTATGGCAAATATTCAATAAATGTCACCTTCTTGCGTGTGCTTTTCCTTTCTGTTATTGCCTAAGGTTTGATCATGTAATCTCATTTTCACTTCAGACTATACATCTAACTTATTTACTCATAAAAATATTTTAAGTGCTTATATTATATTATGATAATATTCACTTGTTATGTTTTTCAGTTTATCAAGCACAACTGTACATATTTGCCTAATTAATTAACACAATGCCCTATGTATAATTTTTTTAAACAATTTATTGAAGTACATCATTCATACATGAACATACATAAACTATAAGTGTTCAGTAAACATTGTGAACTTACAAAATAAACATGCATAACATCATGCAGGGCTCCCACACATCACCCCCTCACAAACACCCCACATTGTTGTGAAACATTTGTTAACATATCATGAAAGAGCATCGTCAAAGTATTGCTACTAACTATAGTCTGTATCTTCCCCCCCTATACATTTTTTAAAGGATTTATTTATTTATTTATTTTTATCCATTTTTACCCCCCACCCCCCCATTTTTGCTGCTTCTGTGTCCATTCACTGGGCAACTCTGTGCGTCCATTTCCTGCCCTCTCTTCTCATCCTTCTCCTCCTGTCTTCACTGGGATTCAATCCTTGGAAACTCTGATGTGGGAGAGAGGCGTCCTGCCTGCGCCACCTTAGTTCCTGGTTTTTCGGTGCGTCTCGCCTTGGCTCTTCCTTGTGTCATCTTGCTACATGGCTCACGGAGACTGACAGCTCACCCGCTCGTGGGACCTGGTGGCCCACGCACATTCTATATTTTTCTTTTTTTAATTTTTAACGGGAAGTCCCAGGGATCAAACCCAGTTCCTTCCATAAGGGAGATGGATGCCCAACCACCCGAGCCACATCCGCCCCCCTTCTATATCTATTAAGGTTGACCAAAGATACCAAAGTTACAGTCTTTTCCCATACAGGATGGTCATATAATAAACCAGTCTTATCACCAGCATTCTAAAAACCAGACCTAGGGAGAAAAACTAGGTCTGGGGACCTAGTTTAGCAAATGTTTAGCCTACCCTGATTATCACAAAATCAGGACAGCGAGAATATTTGCATGTGTATAATTCTTGACACATAGTAATCAAAAAGTCCTTGTAAATCATGAGTAATTATCATTATTCTTTTACAAAGGGAAATTAAATGTATAAGGCCCCATAGTTAATAAGTAGCAGAACAGGGAGTTTAATTTATGTCTTCTGAATCTTTTCCCCATATTTCTTTCCACAAGGCTATATTAGCATGTGGGAGAAAATAATACCTACACACATACATACATTAAAAAAAAAAAACCCAACAGCATGTGTGTGTGTGTGTGATTTCCAGGAAAATCCAAAATATTGGGAAATATTCCCAAATTAAATTACATCACATGGATCTGCTAGAGATGATACATGTGTCCTTTGGATTTAGACTAACAGTGTTCTTAATGATGAATTTTGCTACTCATCAGAGTAGATCAATTGAGATTCAGAGGATAGTCCTGTTGATCCTGGCAGATACTTTCACACAATACATTGGTCCACTTGAATGATGATTCATAACATGCACATACATGTACATATGTGACTCTCCTTGTTCCCCAGTTAGTGGGCTGCTCAGCAGTGGTGGACTACCTCAGCATTGGCTAGAACGGACGTGATGCATAGCAGAAGTGAGAGCTACAGAGAATATGCAGAACAGTGTCAAAATCGCCGGACCAGGGTAAGGTTAATTAATACTATTCTTGGAAATGCCAAGTGATCAGCAAGAACAGTATTAAATTGAGGTCACTAGGAGTTTCCTCCTGCATTTAGCATACTGAGTAGCCCCTAATATTGTTCATAATCATCTGTTCCAGCCTATAATGGCTTATATATTTATGTGCAATTCCAGTGAAGTTTACAATTTGAATTTGAATAGACTCTTTCCTTTGGTTGGTGTGTTTACTTGAAGCATTTGTGCCAGACATTATATAGAGGGCTTTATATGTATGATTTCAGTTAATAACTCAATAAATATTTAACTATACCTCTGTTTAACAGGTTAGGAAACTGAGTCTCAGAGAAAACAAATGACTAGCGTGAGGTCACACAGGTGAACTGGGTTTTAATTACAGGCACTCTGGCTACTGAATCAGCTAACCTCATACAACCTATCACCATGGAGAGGTCATAATAGTAAGTGCCACTCAGGGGAGGCGCAAACCTTGGGGGTCAAGGTCAGACATATGGGGCTGAGCTGAGCCCTCAGAGAAGGAAAGGGGTTCCCTAAAAATGGCACCAGGGAAGTATTTCAGGTCACACTAGCATAATCAAACCTCAAATGCTGGGGATCAATGCTAGTTTC
Organism: Cabassous unicinctus; assembly: GCA_029593785.1. Lineage (NCBI taxonomy): Eukaryota > Metazoa > Chordata > Mammalia > Cingulata > Chlamyphoridae > Cabassous > Cabassous unicinctus. The sequence continues at coordinate 6,943 of JAQZBX010104411.1, read as the reverse complement.
TGAGCCAATATGATCAGAGGGAGAGAGGCATGGGCATCCATCAAAGCCCACAGCTCCCCAGAAGAGAATACCTAAAGTACACAAACACCTGCTCCTCACCCATCTATGAAGGCTTCCTACCCCTGGTCCTGGTAACACAATAATTTACATCCCTGAACGAGTGTACTGCCATAGTCAAAGGTAAGTATGCAGCAAAGGTTATAATTTAGCATGAAAATCTTCAGGAAAAATTCTGAAAGTCTTCAACAAACATAAAGATTTCCTTACCAATGAGGAAATTGTTTACACATTTTCATCATCTCTTTCTTAGAAACCACTCCCCAAAGCATGTATTCATGCAGTGCTCTTATGTGAGATTGGACAAGCCCTGACCAAACACATATGGGATGGATATTCATGACAGTAAAATAGTTTGCTAAGGGAATGCCACTGATACAGGGCCAAAACTAAAGTGTTACTTCAGTCAAGTTTGCTCTGAGGTGGCATACAAGTGGAATTGACTTCCTTCTATGTTTTTAAGGAATCTACTGGAGCATGCTCAGACCTTGGCCATTAACTTGTAGAATGTTCCATTGTGTGTACTTTTATGCCCGACAAGGTGAACCTGTACCTGAGAATTCCAAGGGCCTTAAATGCCTTACAGGGGGGCGGATGTGGCTCAAATGGTTGGGCGTCCGTCTGCCATATGGAGGGACCTGGGTTCCATCCCCAGGACCTCCCGGTAAAATAAAAATATATATATAGAACGTGCATGGGAGGCCAGGCTGTGTGCCGGTGAGCCACCAGGCCCTGGGAGCCATGCAGCAGGATGATGATGTAACAGGAGAGAGATGCAGAGGAGAGACAAGACGAGATGCTCCAAAAACCAGGAACCCAGGTGGCGCTGGTGGCAGAACACCTCTCTCCTACATCGGAGGTCTCCAGGATCGAATCCTGGTGAAGACTGGAGGAGGATGAGAAGAGATGGCAGGAAAACAGACACAGAGAATTGCCCAGCAAATGGACACAAAACAGCAAAAACGGGGAAGGGGGTGTTTAAAATGGATAAAGCAAATAAATAATCTTAAAATAAATAAATAAATAAATAAATAAATAAATAAATAAATGCCTTACAAATATACAGCCACCTTCTCAGAAAAGAATCTCCCTAGAGGTTATGGAGTTACTTTTCTTTGGCAAAACCACTTTTTATGTTTTTGATCATTTTATTCTAATTTGATTGAGTTAAGCTAATCAATGGTTTTGCTAGGGACTATTGAAAGGAGTATATGAGGAAGTCCAGTTATCTTTAAAGTCCTTTGGTACAAACTCTTGCCAAAGCAATACTTCATTTTCAGTGGTACTCATAATCCAGTCAGAGATCTTCTTTTGGGAAATACGACTTAAGAATGAATAAAAATAAACCATAGTACACAGTTCAGGGTTACATGTTGCCAAATGGTACAGTGCAACGTTCTCTGCACACACTTAGTTGGGGACCAGAGTTCCGGGAGAACCCGATCACTGATAAGTCTATATTTTTTTTGCCTTGCATTTTTTCTTCATGTGTGATTGAATCACCCCCATGTATCAGTCACTTCTTCAGGAGCTGAAGACATAGCAGAATAAATTAGTCAGTACACTTGCCCTCTTGGAGCTTGAATTTTATTGGAGAGACAGACAATAAACATTAAACAAATATTTTAGACAGTGGCAAGTTCTATTATGTGAAATAAAATAAGATATTTAGATAAGAGGGAGAATTGCTTTAGATATTGTGATTGGTGAAATTATCTCTGAAGAAGTTATATTTGAGCTAAGTGCTAAATGATATAAAGCACTCAGTCATGTGTAGGTCTCCAGGAGCTGCAAGAGGGCCAGTATGAGCAGAGCATAGCAACAAAGACACAGAGCAGAAAATAGAAAATTAGATGAGGTCAGATCATGAAGGGGTTTTCTAGACCCAGACAAAGACTTTGGGATCTAATTCTGAGCATGCTAGGAAGTAATTATAGGATTTTAAGTAGAGGAATAATATCTTTTTTCTTCTATGAATGTTCACTCTCATGCCATGTGGAAAATGGTTTGTGGAGAAAAAAGTGAAACAGAAAGAAGAGTTAGGAGGTCATTCTTGGAAATATCAAGCAATCAACAAGAACAATATTAAATTGAAGTCACTAGGGGTTGCTAATGTGTTTAGCATACTGAATATCCTATTATGCTAGTCATAATATTTTTTTCTGAAAACCAGATGCCTAATGGTTTATATATTCACAGAATATTCTAGTAACATTTACTGAAGCTAATCTTAAATCAAACATTGTTTTTGTTTTTGCTGTATTGTTGTTGTCATCATCACTCTAATTTTCCTTTTGTTGACAGATTTTCCAGGAGTAGAAAACCAGAAGATGAATATTTAACTCTCAACCACCATTTTCCAGGTGACCTCAGGCATATCTTGTAGGCACTTTATTTATTTATTTTAGACAATTTATTGAAGTATATCATTCACACATGAACATATTTAAACTATAAGTGTTCAGTAAACATAGTGAACTTACATAACAAACGCATAACATCATACAGGGCTCCCACACATCACCCCCCAACACCCTGCATTGTTGTGAAACATTTGTTAACAAATCATGAAAGAGCTTCGTCAAAATATTACTACCAACTATAGTCTGTATCTTCCTCCCCTATACACTTTTTAAAGGATTTATTTGTTTATTTATTTACTTTTATCCATTTTACCTCCCCTCCCCCCACTGCCCATTTTTGTTGTTTCTGTGTCCATTCGCTGGGCGACTCTGTATCCGTTTCCTGCCCTCTCTTCTCATCCTTCTCCTCCTGTCTTCACTGGGATTCGATCCTCGGAAGCTCCAATGTGGGAGAGAGGCATCCTGCCTCCTGCACTATCTTAGTTCCTGGTTTTTCGGTGCGTCTCGTCTTGGCTCTCCCTTGTGTCACTCTCCTGTTACGTCGTCATCTTGCTGCATGGCTTGCGGGGCCTGGCGGTGTACCTGCACACAGGCCTAGAGGTCCAAGTGCCTTCTATATTTTTCTTTTTTTAAAATTTTTACCAGGAGGTCCCGGGGATCGAACCCAGGTCCCTCCATATGGGAGATGGATGCCCAACCACCCAAGCCACATTCATCCCCCTGCTATATCTCTTAAGGTTGACCAAAGATACCCAAAATTACAGTCTTTTCCCATACAGCGTGGTCATATAATAAATCAGTCTTAGTTTATCACCAGCATTCCAAAAACCAGACCTAGGGAGAAAAACTAGGTCTGGGGACACATGCATGGTTTCTAATATAGCAAATGTTTAGCCTACCCTGATTATTACAGACTCAGGACAGCGAGAAATATTTGCACTCTTGTAGCCACTTTAGATCCCTATCTTTATATCCAAGAATGAGTGGGGTCAGCCTAGGTTCATTTGGCTCTGAGTTTGTATCATTGCTCAAATCAATGAAGTAATTAGAGCTTGTCCTCTATTAGCTTTGCCACTTATTATTCAGAAGGGAAATGAATTGACCATGACCCCAGTGACCTAGATATGGGTGTCCATTTTTGCTAGTTTTAAATAATAGATTCATTTCCTTTATTGCACTTATCACTTTCTAAAACTACCTAGTTTATTAATTTTTTAATTTTCCTATTTTAATGTAGAGCAAGGACCATGCCTGTTTTTTTCAAACCTGTGTACCAACCTTTGAAAGAGTACTTATAACACAGTAAATGTTCAATAAATACTTGTTGAATGATGAATGAATGAATGATTTGCTATCTTATCGGGTCCTCTTATACACTGGGAAACACAACTCAACAAAAGCTGTTATATATACAACCAAGTTGTGTTTCTGTACAATATGTGTGTTGCTGTAGACAAGTAATTTTCAAAATTTTTAAAGTCACAGAACTCTTCAATTAAAATGTTACTTGAAATAAAATAGGAAACACAAATTAAAAAAACTGAATTTGTTCTAAAAAGGGATGGAAATCTCCACGTTTTCCCTATCAGCCTTTGTTCACCAATTACCTCCAAAGTAACCCCTCTTTAAATAGTTTAAAAACCGATGGACCACTTGACTACCAAGATCTTTCTAATTCCATAGAAGCCAGAGCTCATTGAGCCTTAGTTACTTGTTGGTTCAGTCTTGTGCCTATATTTAAGTTCCCATTTAACAGCTGAGTATCTGCCCAACATCTCCAGGGAGGGGAATTCAAGCCCTCTAATACCTGTATTAGAAAGTCTGCCTTTATCTGGCCAAAATCTATCCCCCCTGGGTTGCATCCAAACCCCATGAATCTCAGAAAATTATTTGGTTTTCTTTTCCACAGGACAAACTTGCAACAGCTAGAATGTATCTTGCAACAGCTAGAATATAGAATGTATCTCATGACCAATTCCCACCCCACCCCCTCCCCTTGCCAGTAGGAACATTCTCCAGGTATTTTTGTTTTAACATCGATTTTCTGTCTTCACGGTCTCTTGAACCTTCAAGATCAAAATTTTTCATATCTTGGTCAGGCACAGTTTGACAATGCACTACACAGGAATTGGTGCCCAGATAGAAACATAATTATCCCAGGAAGTCTATCTGCAACCTTTTTTCTGTATACATTAACTCTGGGACGTATGCGCCATACCGGGATTTGCCCAAGAGCTTTCCTCATTCTATTTGCTCTTACTGCCCCTGGGATTCCTTTCTGTCTAGCTCAGACTTCAGTGTCCAGGAAATTTCATCACTTTTTATTGCCTCTGACCTAACAGCAGCATTTTACTAGTAGTTGTTACTGTGCAAGAAAGTTGGCAGGACCATAAAATGGAACAAATATTGGATTAGTAACAGATCCAAAAATCTCAACAGCAGCAGCAAAAAATCCTTGGACAAGCTGTCTCTGGAATAGAGTGAAGTGTGGATTCCTCCACCTTTCTCAGTTTCTCCTGGTCTCCTTAACCGCATAGTTGTTCTGGGTGTATCTATATTAAAAAAAGCACTGACATTAGAGGAAGATAAATAAGGGTTTAAATCCTGGCTCTGTCATATAATCACCTATGGATACTGGCAATAACGTCATCATCAGGGCTTTCGATACCTCATTTGCAAAACGAGTTTGAAAATATCTATGCCATTTGGTCACTGTGAAGTTAAACTACACTATGGGAGCAGAAGACAATATTTTTTAGCAACTATCAAAACTCAGGGACTTTGCCTTGCTACACCACATCAGCAAAAAATAACTTCTTTAGTGTCTATCCATAGCCACCCATATTTTATTTCCTTCATAGCACTTAACACCTCCCGAAAATGCCTTAATTTATTTAAATGTGCCTTTTTTCAAATCTCCCTTTCCTGGCCACCCCCAGTGAAAACTCCTTGAAGACAAGGACTTTTTCTGATGAAACATTGTGTTCCCAGTATTGAAAAGAATGCCTGACATGGAATGGGCATAATAAATATTTACTTATAACTTAAAACATAACACCACAGTCCCGTTTCCATGAGTTGCATGCATGAATTCAGTCTTAGGTCATTCTCTGTCATGAATGGATCCCATTCCTGGGAGATTCCCTTCCTTCACACAATCAAAGCCTCCAAACACTTAGACATTCAGAAAAGTTTTTGCTATTCATTCAGATCAATTCCCTGAGGTATGTTGGAATTGGAGGTTAAAAAGAACTGCATTTCCCTACCTTGGCTATATTAAAGCCTGTAATAGAGAATTACAGTTGTAGTAAACTCAAGGTCTTCATTTTATCTTTCTTTTTTTTTTTTCATGAGGCTGAGGTAAATTACATATCAGTAACAAATAAAAAAGAATAATATATTCATGATTTGGAGCCATCTGTGAATAGAAGCTTATAGAAAAATGTACTTTAACTGCTTAATTGAAATGTGTTTGGCATAAAATAAACTAAAAATATTTAAAGTGTATAATTTAAATTTAATAAGTTTTGACATATGTATAGAACCATGAAAACATTACCATAATGAGAACAATGATGAACATATCCATCATCTCCGGAAGTTTCTTCGTGTTCTTTATAATGCTGTCATCCCACCTCTCCTCACCAACCCTATTAAGTTCACAAGCAACTACTCATCTTCCTTCCATCTCTATATGTTAGTTTACATTTTTTAGAATTTTTACGATTATAATTATACAGGATCTTTTTATCTGACTCCTTGTATTCAGAATAATTATTCTGAGATTCATCTATGACAATGTCTGTATCAACAGTATTATTCCATTTCATTGCTGAGCAGTAGTCCATGTTATGAGTATACCACAATTTCTTTTTATCCATTCACCCATTGATGGACCCCATTTGGGGGTCATAGCTGATGTAATTTTATGTTATCTCTGGCATACCAATTTCAAATCATGGGGAATTGGTTCCATAATGGTTTAGTATAAATTGAACAGAAGTGTATCTCTCTTTTGGAATTTTTTCCTGGGGATTATCTACATCAGTTTCTGGTCTAGGGATGAAAACTTCTTTCATGGGATTGTTACATGAAAAAGCTAATATGTGGGGAGTGGTAACACAGAAATTAAACAGACAGAAAGGCGCAGTCTTTGATTCCTTGATTAATGACAAAAGCTTTTCTCAATTAAGTAGCTCAGGTTTTATTACCAAGTGTGCACTTGTCCTCTTCCAAAGGTTGCTATACTCAGAGTCCTTGTTGCTCCAGATCCTGCCAAGAAAACACCAAATTGTTAATGAAATTAGAACAAAGACTTGCACTTTTTGAAGTATGTTCTTTTTTCCCCCCATTTATTAAAATTCTGCACATAGAAGAAATGAGAACAGCAGCCAATGGCCCAGAGTCATGCCGACTACTTCTCCTGAGCTCTTAGCACAATATTCATGTTCCCTTGTATAAATGAATGTAACCCAAGATCCGCCCCCTTCCACTTCTGCAACTTTTTGGATTTGAGTTGGGAT
>JAQZBX010104410.1:0-10954 GCA_029593785.1 Cabassous unicinctus | reverse complement strand
CAGCCAGACGTCAGGAGAAAAACCAAGACTCTAAGGTGCAAGTAAGGCCTGCCTAACGCAGCTGAGCCCTGGACTGGGCAGGAGGCAGTGGGAAGAGGCCGCCTCGGAGGTCGCACGGGCAGAGAGCGCAGAAAGTGCCGGAAAAAATCACAGAAGCGACGGGCACTCCCTGCCGTGCAGAGTCCACAGCTCTTCTCTGTCACGGCAGGAGGGGGCAGCGAGCTCAGCTCGGGGAGGCACCGGGCCCAGCTGGCTCAGGGCTCCAGAGAGACGCACCCAGGAAAGCCCCTTGGACACGGCAGAGAGGAGGGAAGGGGCTCCCAGGGACCGCCACCCAAATTTCTCCCGACTCCGTGACCTACCCCTCGCCCCCACTAACCTTGAAACCTCTTAGAAATAACTGAGTGAGCAAAACTCAAATCGTTCCATTACAACTGATGAAACAAACTAGCACAGACTTGATGCAACCATTCCTGTAAGAGAACAGCAAGTCTATCAACCAAAAGCAGTGACCAGAAAGAAGCCGCCTCGTAGAAAACAAACATTGTGACCGTCACCTGAACATCTAACGAAACCAGCGCGGTGCTGGAGCCCGCTTGCGCCAGCCCATGAGGCTCATCGGATTTTAGGGAATCTTACAAATGGGTTGTTAAAGCCAGACAACCGTTATTAAAAATCAATTTACAAAAAGTTATACTTGAATCAACTATATTTTAAAACAAAGGTATTTGTGGTTTCTCGGAAGTTAAAAACGGAACTACCGTATGAGCCAGCAATCCCACTTCCAGGTGTCGACCCAGAGGATTGAAGCAGGGCTCGAGCAGACGTCTGCACACGGGTGCTCGTGGCGAGACGCGCCGGCGCACGGAGGGATGGCCTCGCTGGAGGTCAATCAGCCTTGAGAAGGGCTGAAACGCTGACACACGCCACTACATGGTCGGACCTTGAAGACGTCGCGTCGAGTGGAATAGGCCAGAAACAAAGGACAAATAGCGCCTGATCTCGCTGATATGAAATAATCAGAACAGGCCAGCGCATGCAGTCAGGAGCGGAAATGCAGGTTACCGGGGCCCAGGGCGGGGCTGGGCGCTCATGCTCTGTCAGTGCAGAATTCTTCTCTGGGGCGATGGGAGAGCTGTGGCCATGGTCGGCGGTGACGGCAGCACGGCGCTGTCGGATGTGGTGAAAGGGGAATTTTTAGGCTGTCTATGTTACTAGAATAAGCATTTTAAACGCCACCCAGCAGCCAGCGCACTGTGGACTGTGGACTAGAGCAAACAGTGTAGTTACAGCAAGGCCGTTTCATCGTCCCAGGTACCACGCTAGTGCAGAGCGCTAATGAGGGAGAAACCGTGCGCGAGGGCGGAACACGGGGGCTCTGTTTTCTGCGGGATTTTTCCGTACCCTACACCTTCTCTAATTAAAAGGGGAAAGGCAAAGGCATGGCATTAACTGCTCGAGCCGCTTCATTTCCTAGTTACTTGCCATCGTTCACTATTATCTGTCCTCTTCCAGTTACCTCTGTCCTTCGCTTCCGTGTAGTAGATCAAGATGCACCAGCCCCGGGCCTCCCACGTGCCGCATCTTCAACCAAAAAGCCCTGATACAAGCAGGGCGAGGGCAGCACAGGGCCGTGTCCTCGGGTTTTCCTGCTGCTCCCAAAGCCCCGAGACGGCACTGCAGAAGCCTCCAACCCAGGGGCGAAGACCAAGGGTCCCCCGGAACAGCCTGCTCCCCTAGCTGAGCAAAGGGCAAAGGGTGGCCGAGCAGAAAACCCTTTGGCAAGAGCAACAGGAAACACACCAGGAAAACAGCAACAGAGAAACGCACCCCTGCCCACCGCCTCCCCTCCGCCCCCAGCCCAGCAGTTTCCGTGGCGTCCTCCACCTGGTGCTCCCCGGGCCAGGTGAACCGCTCACCTGCCATCCTCCCTCCAGCAGACGCAGTGCTCCAGCTCCCCCCCGGAGCGTGGGGTCCCGCGGTGTCCACCCCGCAGCAGGGGCCTCCACGAGGAGGGGCCCCGCAGGGCTGCCACCGCGCGCCTCACCTCCTGCCGAGTGCCCCCGGACCCGGCACTGACGAGACAGGATGAGAGGGGGAGGCGAGGGAGTGGCGCTGGCGCTGCCCAGGGGAGCTGCACCCGCCCCGTCTGAGGCAGCACCGCGCTGAGGGGGTGTCAGCAGGGCCGAGCGCCCCCCGCCTGTGGAGAAGGAGTGTAAGTGCCCTCCTGTGCCCTGGGGTGGGGTCAGCAGAAAGCTGAGCATAGACCACCCCCCGCGGCCCCCACGATGCCTCAGCAGGGGAGTGAGCGAGTCCAGAGCCCAGAACGTCCACGGTGCGCAGGATGCATCGACACCAGCCACTACCAAGTGGACGGGATGTCAGAATTCCCTGACAGTGATTTTAAAGCAGCCATCGTAAAATAAAAAAAAAATAAAAAATAAAAAAGCTTCAACGAGCAATCAGGAGTTCACGACCCCAAGTACAGAATAAGACAAAGATGATTAGCAATGCAATTAGGCAAGAGAAAGAAATCAGGGAACTTGTAAATGGAAGGAAACAGGTCAAAATGCCACTGCCTGCAGGTCCCTGCTCTTCACCTCTGCTCTGATCTCTGCCCTTTACCCTGAGACATGGCAGTTCTGGCTAAAGAGGCAACGTCTGTGTCCCACCTCCTGAACCGGGGCTCGGCCATGGGATGTGCTTGGGCACGTCGGGCACTGCTAGACCTGAGGCAAGCAGAGGCTTGAAAATCACCGTGCGTTCCCTTCCTCTCCTGCAACGCTGCAGAACCCACGGGCACGTGCCTGGCAGCCTGCTGGGGTATAAGAAACGTGGAAGAAGAGCCAAGGCCAGTCCAGGCCAGCTGACCCCCAGGCAGACCCCAAACAAGTGGAAGAGCCCAGCCGAGACCACAGCCACCTGCCCGGCCTGCAGCTGACCCAGCCACGGACGAGCCCAGAAGGGCCTCCCAGCGAGGGTCCAGCATCGCTGACTGGTACCACATGACAGCATACTGGAAGCCCCCGAGACCATCAACTACAAATGACACAAACAGTGCAAGCCAGCAGGCTACAAAGTTAGTAGAAGTCAATAGCCTCCATATACACACACAAACAGCCTGCTGAAAATACAGGAGAGACAAGCTCTCACTTGCAAAAGTAATGAAAGAAAAATATGCTTAAGAATAAACTTTTAAAATGTACTTACATGAAGAAAATTTTAGAATACTCCTGAAGGACACAAGAGAAAGCTTGAATAAATAGAATTGTGTACCATTTCCTTTAATAGGAAGGCAGTATCATGAAGAGATCAATTCTCCTAAGATAATTTATACATTCGGTGTAATACCAAAAGAATGCCAAGAAGGATTTTAAAGTTCATGTGTAAAAGGAAATAAACAAAAATTAGTCAGGAAAACTCCAAAAACAAAGAGCACTGACCTCCACTAGATAATAAAATGCGTGATAAGCCTCAGTAATTCAGTGTGATTAGGTGCAAAATAGGCAGATAGACCAACGGAATAAAACAGAATATTGAGAAGCAGAAGGAAATGTATATGGAAATTTAATATGTCACAAAGCTGAGATATCAAATTATTGAGGAAAAGAAACATTTCTGGGACTACTGGTAGACAACCAGGAAAAAAAGATCCATACACAAGGATAAATTCCAAATACGTCAATAATTGACATGTAAGAAAATAAAACCTCAAAATAAAATCTGAGGAATTCTTTTGTGATCTTGATTTGGAAAAAAAACTTTTTCATAATGACACATTATTTAGAAGACATAAAAAGAAAGATTGATAAGTTTGACAATATAACAAACTTCTGCATGACAAAAACATCATAAGCAGAATTAAAAGTCAAATGACAAACTGGGAAAAAATATTTGTATTGATGACATTGCAAAGGGGCCAATCTCCCTAATTAAAGAGTTGCTATGATTCATTAAAACAGTCCAACAAAAGAGAAGAGTTGAACAGATGGTCCACAGAATAGGAAATATAAATGGCACTGAAATAGACATTTTAAATCCCCAATTTCAGATATAATAAAAAAGTACAAATTAAAACTACACCAAAAGACTTATTCTTACCTGTCACATGTACAAAGTCCAGACTGAGAGCATACTAGAATGGCAAGGTTGCAAGAACAGATACCCTCCCCTACTAACTGGGGCAGGGGGGAGAGGAGAGTGTAAATTGCTATAGGCACTACAGATAGCAATTAGGTAATGTGATAGTTAAGTTCACGTGCCAACTTGGCTAGGTGATAGTGCCCAGTTTTTGGCCAAGCAAGCACAGGTCTGATTGTTACTGTAAGGGTATTTCATAGATGGGTTTGTCATGAGTCAGTTGATTGCATCTACAGCTAACTGCATCTACAATTAACATGGGACATTGCCCTCAGTAATGTGGGAAGTATTCTAATCCAATCAACTGGAGATCTTAAAGCCAGAACTGATGATTTCAGAAATCAGAAAAAAGAACTACTGCCTCAACTTCAGTCAGACAGCTTCCCCTGGGGAATTCGGACTCAACCTCAGGATCGCCTTCATTGGAGTTTCACCTTGTGGCCTGCCCTGAGGAATTCAGGCTTGCCAGTCCCCATAGTCACGTGAGCAGATTCCTTATAATAAACTGTATCTCCTGTTGGTTCTGTGTCTCTGGAGAACCCTAATACAGACAATAGCTATCAAAACTGAATGAACTTACCTTCTGATTCAGAAATGACGTTTCTAGAAAGTTATCCTTCAGAAAGTTCACACATGTGACGAGTATGTATAAATTATGGAGTAATATTCATAAATTATGGAGTGTGTATAAGTTATTTGCTACAGCCTTATAATAAATAGCCCATCTGTACCAATTTGGTATTATTTACGAATTCCAAAAACAGATATTGGATTACGTTTGTAAACTGGTCTGTTCCTCTGGGTGTATTAGATTGTATTATTTTCAGAGGTTTCACTTTTACTTGATTAAATAATGATTAAGGCTTTGATCAGGCCATGTCAGTAGGATGTTGAGTCCCCCGCCCCCTTGGCGGGTGGGGACAGGAAAAACTACATGGCAGAGAAGAAAGTTGGAGTTTTAATGCTGGAGCCGCAGGAAGTAAACACACAGAGAAGCAGACACGTGAGGAAAGAGAGAAGGTTCCATTAGACACAGCAGAGGCCCTGGGACGAGAGACGAGCCATTCACCTGATGGTTTACAGCTGGCCTTGTGGAGAGAGCAGAGCAGCTGAGCCCGGAGAGAAACAAGTCCCAGGAGAGAGACGAGACTTATGCCAGCCTCCAGCTGATATTAGAAGACGCTGGGACCACGGAGCCTTAAAGAGGAAGAGGAAGGCTGAACCCTCGCAGAATATTGGCAGCCATCTTGCTCCAACGCGTGGCAACAGACTTTGGTGAGGGAAGTAACTTATGCTTTATGGCCTGGTGACTGTAAGCTTCTACCCCAAATAAACACCCTTTATAAAAGCCAACAGATTTCTCGTATTTTGCATCAGCACCCCTTTGGCCGACTAACACACCATCTATAGCAGCACGATGATTGGCTACAACATGGTACCTCCATGCACTGGAGGGTCGCACAGAAAGGAGAGTCTCTTTATGAGCCGATGTGGGGAAATCTCAAAGGTGTTTTAAACGGAAAAGAGCAAGGTGCAAACAAGGGAACATACTGCTGCCCACGACCACTGATGCTCTTAAACAACGGGCAGGGAGGATCACATATTTGCTCGCCTCCCATACGGGCACGCCAGGGAAGAGCAAGCCTGTTTACACCTGGGGAGCGAGGGCGGATGGGGAGATGGGGCCACCGTGCGGCCTCTTTGTGCTTTCTGACTTTGAGCTGTGTTAAAGTAATAAAAGTAGTTTAAAAATTATTTTTAAATCGTGAACTTAAAACTAGCCACTAGACGGGGCTTGTTCTTCACTTGAACAGCCACCATGCCGAGTTCCTATTTAACCAAGAAATTGAAGCTGGACGAAAAAGCCTTTGGGAAGTCTCTGCCTGAAAGCTTAAATCATAAGTTTTCGTAAGAGAATATCTAAATAAGATATTATGATGGAATATCTAAATCTAATATCTAAGTTTCTAACACTTTTCAAGCAAAGGTAACAGTCTCCCACAATGTAAAAACAGGTTTCTTCATCTAACCTGAAAATTAGGGCCACTCCAAGCTCTCCCAACCCCTACACAGCATGCATGTTTGATTGCCTATATTCTGTCTTCAAGCACAAACCTCCCACATGTAACAATCTTGGTAGGTGGCCTCAAAAACTTTCTACAACACTGGGGTATCAACCAAAAACCATAAAGCTTTCGGTATTTTCACAGCTGCAATGTTCTGTCTTCTCAGGTCTGGTAAGGTATGTAGATGAGGAATGGGCCTCCCGTGCTGGGAACCTGGAGGCAGCTGTGGGGCTGGGGTGGGCTACCAAGGGCCCCTCTCTGCCCCAGCAGATGACCTCATCAATTGGTGCTCTGGGTAGAATTTTACTAGGAAAAAAATGGTTCCATTACCAAGAACAGGCTTGAATGCCTCAGAGCTAGAGCACACCGCCAGCAGGAGGCAGCAAAGGATACCAGTGGGTGAAGTACAAGTTCACAACTCAGACAGGTGTGGGGCGTGGGCTTCCCAGGAGCAAGGCACCTGGAGCCAGGGCCCAGCCACAAGGTACAGGGTCAAAAAATAAGATAAAATGAAATCGTGCACACCTACCTGAACAGCTAAGATGAAGAAACTGGCAATGCCAAGTGTTGTCGAAGACAAGCAGCAGCTGGGTCTCCCATGCACTGCTGGTGGGTCGGGACGTGGAGCAGCCACTCTGCAAAGCAGCTTGGCCGCATTTAATGAAGCGCAATGCATACTTACCACACAGCCCGGGAAACCCACTCCTAGGTATTTACCCAACAAAAATGAAATATTTTATTTACACAGACACCTTTGTATGAAAGTTCAGAGCAACTTTATTGTCAACAGCCAAAAACTGGAAACAACCCATATGTCCTTCAACTAATACTATGCAACAAAGAAAAAGAACTATTTATATGTAAATAAACTGTAGTACCTCCATATGATGGAATACTATGCAGCAAAAAAAAATGAACTATTTATATATGCAACAACTTAGATGGATTTCAAGGGCATTATGTGGGGTGAAAAAAACAGCCAATCTCAAAAGGTACCATATACATATTCCTATAACAAACTCAAAACAACAAAATTACATAGGGGAAGGGAGAACATGTCAGGGCTGCAGACGTTGGGGTGAGGGTCTCTTTGTGGTGATGGAGCGGCCTGTGGCCTCAGGGTGGTGGTCCCCAAACCCACATGTGATAAGATTTCACAGGACCATGCACACGGCCCACAAACAGATGCCGTCCAAAAGACGCGAACATGCCTTTCACAAGAGGTGACACAAACGGTCAAAAAGCATGTGAGAAAGTGCTCAACATCCTCAGTCATCACGGAAATGCAAATTAAAGCCACAGGGAGGCGTCACTACACACCCCCAGGAATGGCAACTGAAAGAAATAAACATGGCCCCAGACATCAAGGCCGGGGGGCACCTGGGACGCTCACACTTTGTTATGAACAGGCCAGATGGTCATCCACTTTGGAAGATCTGGCAGTTTCTCATGAAACTAAACTAAACTCCCCTATGACCAAACAATTTAAAGACATATCCAAGGGAAATGAAATTATATGATCCAAAAAATTCTTGTACAAGAACATTCCTTTCAACTTGATTCATTATAGCCCAAAATTGGAAACAGTCCAGGTATCTATTGACAGAAGAACAGATAAATAAACTGTAGCATATGCATAGAATGGAAAATTTCTTAGCAATGAGAAGGAATGAAATACTGATAGTATAAATGGATCTCAGAAACCTTCCACTGCTCTCTCTTGGATCACTGCTTGCAGGGAGCAGGGGCTGTGACGCAAGGACCCTCGGGCAGCCTTGTGAAGAGGCCCAAGGTGGGGCCTGAGGCCTCCTCCCAGCAGCTCTGAGTGGACTGTCTTGGGAGCAGACCCCCCAGCCCCAGCTAAGACTTTACACGGCTTCAGCCCCAGCCGACGTCTTACATACACCTTGCGAGAGACCCCCAGCCAGACGCACCTGGCAAAGATGCTGAATCCCTGGCCCCCAGACCCTGTATGCGATAGTAAATACGTGTTGCTGAGTCTCCTGCTGCGCTCTGAGGTAGCTCGTTACATATCGATAGGGCACTAACACCCATGGTTTTATCACACACATTAAACCGATGGACGTGAGCTGGTATCTTCTTTTTCAACACTGTAATGATGTATGGTACACCCAGGACAAAGGCGTGAGCCGGAAATGCTCACGAGTTATCCCACAGTGAAGCCCCAAGTCAAGGGAAATCACACAGCATGCCCCTCAGTCTGCCTCTCAGCCGCCACTCCCCCTGCCCTGCCCGACCACAGCCACTCTCCGGGCTGCATTACCTGTTTGTTACTGTTTTTGAATATTATAGGAATGGGATTGCACACCCTACAACATGGCTGGCTTCTTCCATCCAACATGGCCCACGGGAGGCATCTTTCCTGCCAGTGGTGGCTGCAGATCATTCGTTCTCTTTGCTGGGGAGGATTAGGTAGAATTAAGAAACCACCAAAGCATATGCTGAGTGAACATATTGTGTGCTTCCACTTCTATTAAAGTCTAAAATAGGCAAGACTAGCCTACAGTGGAAGAAAACCAACACAGCGGCTACCTCTGGAGGGCAGGGCAGGGACTCCCTGGGACGTTTCTGAGGTGATGGTAGTATCCCTGGGTTATGCATTTTTCAAAATTCTGTGTACACCGAAGATTTTGCATTTCGTTGTATGAAATCTTACACAAAAGGAAAAGAACTGAGCACATATTGAACTCTCATTAACGATATGCATGCTGAAGTGTGTAGGGGGAAGTGCACGATGTCTGCAAAGCAGAAATGCTTCCAGAAAATGGGAGGATGGGTGGGTAGAGGGGTGGACAGAAGGACAGATGTGTGGCATGGTAAAACAAGGAGAGTCATATACTAAAGGCAGACTCTGGGTGGTGCTTAGACAAGGGCTCAATGTAAAGGTGTTGCAATTTTGCTGCATATTTAAAATTTTTCAATTTAAAATGTTGGAAAAAAGTAGATGACTAGAAAGGGAATTACAGTATGGACTTTTACTCTCTTATACAAAAAGCAGACCTTTGCACATAGACCTTGGGTTCTACGTACTATTCTCAGATGAAGGGATTTGGCCTTTTATAGCATCCTCGTTTGAAGGTTTCACTGTACGTTTGACTTTAAAAGCACATATAGGAGTTCTGCTTCCAGCATGACAGCTTGAGGAGAGTCGCAGACACGCTCTCCAGCAAAACTAGTGAGACTTACTTAAAACGACAACAATTTAGTCTCTGGAAATGTTCCTAAGCCAATGGAGAAAATCTACCAAAACTCGGTAAAGAACAGTGAGAGTCTATGACATCTAAACCCAAGCCCCCTCCCCACCAGCTCAGCACGCTAGAAAATGCACCAGAGTGGTGCTGCCAAGAACCCAGGGCTCCCTCTCCCCACAGCCCCCAGTGGGAGGGCCATCCTCCCGGGAGGGGAGGATCATCCCCCCAGGAGAGCAGGACCATCCTCCCAAGAGGGGAGGGCCATTCCAGGAGGGCAGGACAATCTTCCCGGAAGGGGAGGATCATCTTCCCGGGAGGGCCGGACCATCCTCCTGGGAGGGGAGGACCATCCTCCTGGGAGGGCAGGACATGGGCACTTCTCATGCAGCCCCTCACTCACGAGCACCACTGAGAATACTGGGGCCCCAGCTGCCCACGTCCCAGCTCGTGAGGCAGGGGCTCCCCGCCAGGAGAGACCTGAGGCATGCTGCCCCCTCCCAACTGGCACTGGGCTCCGCAGGCAGGGGTGTAGTCCTAGACTGACCCCAGTGCCAGAGCCAGGACTGGGAGGAGAAGCAGGGCGTAGAAGACACAGCTCCTCATCTCCTGCCACAGGAACTGACTTCATTTGCCAGAGTGTGGAGAAGTTCAAGTTCTCTCAAGAACAGAGGTGGTTGTGGTGAAAGGCCATGGGGAGGAGAGTGGTGGAGTCACTGGAGACACAGAGTAAAATGTAAAGCCAGACAGACTGCCAGGGAGCCAGGGAAAGAGACAGCTGGGAGGCATCCGCCCGGGGTCAGAACAAACCTCAAACACTGGCCTAGGGAATTCTTTCTTGAGAGGAGTTTGGATTTAATTGGACCAACCAGCCAGCAGCCAGGGGAGCTTAGCAGGTGGGTGTAGCAGGGAATGTGACCGTGCAAAGAGGCTGGACAAAATCACTGTCATCCCAGGTGACAGTTAGCACAACCAAGGCTGTGCTGCCTGAGGAGCAACGTCGGAGGCTTTGCACTGAGGGGGAACAGACGTCACGAAAATAATCCAGCCGGTCACTCAACTAATAAATAGGTAAATAACCACCATTCTTTTTTCTCTCTGCTCTTCGGACCGCATAATCTTTCTTGATGTCTCTTCGTGTTTGTGATTCTTCTTCTGCCAGTTCAAATCTACTGTTGAATCCCTCTAGTGAATTTTTCATTGCAGTTATTGTATTTTTTAACTCCAAAATAAAATGTTCTTACATCACCAAACTGAGGGCATAACGAATTTTTCTTTTCTCTTTCAGCTCATCTAACCAAACATTATTCTCAATTGTCAAATTATTAAAAGGTCTTCATAGAGGGATACCGTACATGTTCATTTGTAGTTTGCTACTACACTGCCATAAGAAAACAATAAATCCAAAGTAGAAGCATTGCTTGTTCTAAGTTAACTGGAAATGCAGAATCCTGGAAGAGAGAAAGGAAGGAGAGCACACCTCAGACTCGTGTCACAGGACTCCGGGAGAGCATGAGTCTCCCGTGCAAAACAGCAGAG
>JAQZBX010104409.1:0-10961 GCA_029593785.1 Cabassous unicinctus | reverse complement strand
GTAAGAGTAGGAGTGGCAGCAAACTCATTTCATCTTACAGTAGACATATGGGCTACTATAGGGTACAGATGAGAAACTGAAGCACAGCAAGGATAAGTTTCTTGTCCAAAGTGTCACAGCTAGAAAATGGCAGAACTGTAATTTGCATCTGGGAAATAGTACTTCAGATCCTAGCCCTTAGCCACTATGCTCTACTTCTTCCATCTTTCCAGTAAGTCTGCTAAGCAAAGTTCCTCCAGGCCAGCCTTGTCTCTCTGCCCGCTTTGTGACAAGATCTTTGCAAATATTCTAAGAAAAACTTGCATTATTTGAAATAAATATGTACAACCAATCATTTTTCGCCTTATCTTTATTTTGTGATATTATAGAAATAAAATCCAATGAGAGGGCAGAGCAATGTACAAAATTTTGGTTTCAAATGTAATATTCTTTGAAAAATATGTTGTTTCTTTTAATATAAATTACTGTGCAATGCACTTTTGTGTGCACTTATATCTAATTTTATTTTAATGTAAATATAGTCTGTTTTTAAAGTGTCATTTATGAACATCCATTTATTAAGGTGCATACAAATGCATTCTCTTTCAAAGCACCTAGACTTATTACTGTGATGGATTTCAAATATATTAAGTTCCCTTTATAAATACTACTTCCATTTATATATGGAAGTATACTACTTCCATTAAAGTATTTATAAAGTACTTTATAAGTACTTTATAAATACTTTGTCCTTACTCCTAAAGTATATTTATAGCCATAATTACCATTCATTAGTCTTTTCTAGATTACATTCAAACCAGGGCAAAAAAAAGTTTTAGTAGGGTCTTTTTTCAGGCAATATTGATAAAAAGTTGTGTAAATTGCATGAACTTCATTTGTGGGGATGTTAGTTCAAAAGTCAACATTTTAAGGAATATTATCGAGATTAAAATCCAAGTAATGTCAAATAATATCCTGATTAAGTCAATTAATTTTTTTTATGCTTCATCTGTAAGTCTACCTTACAGGTCTTGGGAGATTTAATGTGAGATGCTTCCAAAGCACTCAGTAAATGCGTGCTCTGCTTATTAATCCTCACAGTACTTGGAAGGCAGACACTATGTCTTACTCATCTTACAGTAAGTACCAGAATAACTCATGTGCTTAAAAAAATCTGTTGAATTAGTGAAGTAATAATTAATGAAGAAAGGAACAAATAAACAGTATTGCAGTTTCAGAAACTTTAATGCCTGAAAAAAATCCTTTACTTTATACTCATTAAAATTGCATGCAGCAAGGAAAATACTAAAGTCATTTAGTCCATCTCCTGCAAGAAAATTAACTTTTATATAGCATTTTCTGAGTACAAAGTAATATCAGAGATAACCTGAATTATATCTCAAACATCAGGAAACCTACTCCAATTTGTGGTACTACTCCAAGTGCTCCAGATTTTTGCAATTTTATTATTCTTATTTTATGCTCAAAAAGACAAGGCAGAGAGTGTGGATGTGGCTCAAGTGGTTGAGCACCTGCTTCCTACATGAGAGGTCCCGGGTTTGGTTCCCGGTGCTTCCTAAAACAAAACAAAACACACAAGAAGCAAAACAAATGAAAAAAACAACTCAGGGAAGCTGATGTGGCTCAGTGATTGAGCACCAGCTTCCCATATGTGACCGGGCTCAATTCCCGGTCCCCGGTACCTCAAAAAAAAAAAAAAGACAAGACAGAAGCAGTTATATATTGTTGGGTAAATATGTTTTTTCTTGATCTTTGGCTTTATATTAATGCAGAGCTCCTGTGCATGTACTGGGGGCTAGAGTATAGTAGATGAGGCAATTGTTCTGGTTCTTTTGGGAGGTTAAGAAATCCCTTAGCACTTCAAGAAAGCAACAAAAATCAAAGGCTAAAGAGACTGAAAGCTCAAACTCAGCATATAAATGCATTACCTTCCCCCCAGCATGGCACATGAGTCCTGGGGATGAGCCTCACTGGCACCGAGGGATTATTACTAAGTGCCAACTAGCAATGAACCTGGAAAAAGACCTTGACCAAAAGGGGGAAAGGGCAAATTCAAATGAGTATTTACGGCCAAGAGATTTCAAAATGAGTAGGAAGTTCATTCCAGAGGTTACGTTTATGCACATCTCAGCAGGATCTCATTGACTGCCACAATAAATATTGCCTCAAATAGCACGGCTCCTGAGGGCTCTAGAGAAATCCAGATACTATAGGTAGGACAGACAGCTCAGGTGTTTGGCACCCTGACTGTGGGCCTTACTTTGGAATTTATGCTCCTCAGTGTGACAGAGTTGGACTCATTTGTGGTTTCCCTACACATGGTTCTTCTGCTTCTTATATTTGAACCTATAGGTAGTACTAGAGTTGATAGGTGTATGTCCAAGAGACTTAAATCTTGGGGCTGTCCATGTGCCAAATGCAACAGAGTTGCAACACCTACTCTTCAGTTCATTGAACTCACCCAGGACAAATAACAAGAAGATGAGGATGGACCACGCCCATCCCAAGGTACAGAGAGAGTCCACAACTGCAAGCAAGATAGTCCCATCCATCTGCCCCATGGGATCTAAGCCACTTCTCAGTTAGAGGCAGAGTGGGCATCATCACCCCAGAACCCTCAGGATTGGGGAATGAATGCTGGACTAGATGGACTAGAGTAGACTTACTGTTTTTCTACTATAGACTTATTGTTATTCTAGCAATGGAAGCACTTTTATCATTGATATGGAGGCAGTGGCCACCAGAGGTTCTGAGGGGAGTGAGAGGGAAAAACACATAATATGGGGGCATTTTCAGGACATTGGAATTGTCCTGAATGACATTGCAATGATAGATACAGGCCATTGTCTATTTTGTCATATCTTACAAAATTGTGTGGGACAGAGTGTAAACTATAATGTAAACTATAATCCACACTTAGTGGCAATGCTCTAATATGTGTTCATCATTTGTAACAAATGTACCACACTAATGACGGATACTGTTAATGTGGGGAATTGTGGGAGGGGTAGGGAGTACGGTATATGGGAATCCCCTATATTTTTTAGGTAACATTTATATAATCTAAAGCACTGAAAAATAATTTTCAAGTATTAAAAAGTAAAAAAATAAAAAATAAATAATGCTGTTGACCAGATTATAATGCAAGACTATGTAATAGATTTTAACATTTCTGAGAATATAGCTCATTCACCCAATATTCAGAACAAAACTGCTCATTATTATTCTGCTAATCTCAAGCTAATAGGTTCATTTATGTCCATGTGTCATTTAAAATAAATTTTCAGAATACAAGCAAAACAATTTAGCTCATAAGTTTAGAACTGCTGAGGACAGTTTATTTTTTTATTTTTTTGTTATCAAGAGCTTAAAAGCAGGTGCCTCAGCCCTTAAATACAATATAAATGCAGTAAATATTCCAATTGTTTTTTTACTATTTAAATGGTATTGTATTACTGCAAGTAAGAAAATTAAGACTTTGATGATATATTATAATATTTGATGTAATTTTCTTTTGAGTTGTCAGAGATATTTATATCAGATTTTTTGTTAGATAATCTCATCAGATATACATAGATTTTAATGGAAATAAAATTAAAATGGTGCTACCACATTAAAAAAATAATAATAAAGAGGCTGTAAGCAAAGTTAAACGTGTCCCATTGTTGATATAGTACAGCAGTACTGTGTTCTGCTTAGCTATTTGTCCCTCTATCCCGCTGATCTTCGAGGTTAAAGCTCTTGAACTCCCTTCTGCAGTTTCTGTGATATCTCAGATGCTAGACAATTCTCCTCTAATAACTAGCCATATGACTGTAGATGAGCAGATCAATGGCAAGTCAGTTTTTCTAATTCTTCTCTGACGTTGTACTCTTGAACTCCAGAGTCCAGCCACTTTTTTTGAGGCCAAACTCCTGCTTTCTTGCCTTGTTATCCGATTCTAGGATCTTGGGTTGAATCTATCCTTTATCTGTCTCCTTGTCAGAATTCCTGG
Organism: Cabassous unicinctus; assembly: GCA_029593785.1. NCBI lineage: Eukaryota > Metazoa > Chordata > Mammalia > Cingulata > Chlamyphoridae > Cabassous > Cabassous unicinctus. The sequence goes on along the minus strand of JAQZBX010104409.1, from coordinate 6,967 downwards.
CCTTAAGAACCCTTGGTCAGCTGACTATTCCCTTTGGTTTCTCTGGTCTCCAGGCCTGACCAAATTATTCTAGCTTCTAGAGTCATAAACTAACCTCATACCACCTTGACATACACACCTAAGAAATACACACACATGTACACACATATACACACAACTCACATAGAAATGATCAGTACCTAAAACTTCCCTAAGACTGACGCCTGACATTTTCTCCCTATCTCTTCCATCCAAGTTACAGAACACATTTAACCTTTTAAATCCCCTTTCAAGTCAATCTATGGGAATTGATTTTTTTAAACTTTACCTTACATGTTATTTTGAAATAAGGTGTATTTGATAATATTCTGTCCCTAGGGTTTTTCTCAAGCCATTTTCATGGCAAATGCATGTTTTTAATTTAGTTAGTCTAGAAAGTGCCATTACTCTCTTTCTCCTTCAGTGTGTGTCAATATACAGCATACAAGGATACTAAAAATATGAGAGGGTAAAAATCTGAGAATAGGAGGAGAGGAAATTGTTATGATACCCCAATTATATATTTAAAAACAAAGATTTTATGAACTTTGTAATTTAACACTTGGTCTTAAGCTTGCTTTATTTTTTAAAAATATTTGAGTCTCTGATGTGACAGAAAAATAGGGTCACAATTTAAGCTGTTACCCCATTAATCATTTACATGGCCCCCACTGACATCGTTTAGTTTTATTTTCTAAAAATAACAAAAAATAACCAATTTAACAACAAACCTTTTTCCAAATCTAGTTATTGTTGTTTTTCATGAGGAAAACTATCTTCAGCTGTAACTTCAGTTTGTTTTCCATGACATTTATCTGTAATCATGTCAGTGCTTCCTAAATTAATCAGGACATGTTATAGGTATTTCATGAATATTAGTGCATATTAGTTATCATGCTGCACACTACTGTAACAAATAGACCCCTAGTCTTAATGCCTTAATAAAGTAGATGCTATTTCTTTCTCATGAACCATTCACTGGGGTGTGTCTGGTCTGTAGCCAGGCTTGCCCTTAGTAATTCAGGTACTAGGCTTCTATTATCTGGGGATTCTACTCTTTGCTTGGGGCCATGAGTCCTCTGCATTCAGCTAGTGGTGGGAAAAAGAACACTCCTTGGGATATATGTCATTTCCATTCACATTCCATTGAAAGAAATGGTCACAGCACCACATCAAAATGGGAGAGGATTGAAGTAATCATCCTGACTCAGCAGCTCCTTCCCAACACTCACTTTACACAGTAGTGTTCAGAGAGTTTTGACTTTATCATAGCTAGCACTTATACCAAAGTTCACAGACTCACATGAAAACAGGTTCATAAATTAAAGAAGCAAGCTGGATAAAATAGGGTATATTGGAAACTGTAGGGAACATGAAAGTACATTCTCTGCCTAAAAGGGGGCAGATGATTACCTTGCAGAAAAGAGGGCATATTATTGCCTGAGATTTGCATGAGAAACAAAAAAAAAATCGATTTTAAAATTTTTAAATCTCATGAGTTTTAAAAGTAAGCAACTCGGGAAGCAGTTGTAGCTCAAGTGATTGAGCTCCCACCTACCACATGGGAGGTCCCAGGTTCGGTTCCTTGTGCTTCCTGAAGAAAACAGGCTAGACTGCGAGCTGGTGCATCAGGCAGTGTGGCAAGCTGATGCAACAAAGAGACACAAAGAGGAAAGACAATGAGAGACACAACAAACCAGGGAGCTGATGTTGGCTCAGGCAATTGAGTGTCTCTCTCCCACATAGGAGGGCCCAAATTCATTTCCTGGTGCCTCCTAAAAAGACAAGCAGGCACAGAGAGCACACAGCAAATGGTCACACAGAACACACAGCAAATGGACAGAGAGCAGACAGTGTAAACAACGGAGGGGAGGAGGAGTAAATAAAATAAATCTTTAAAAAACAAAACAAAAATAAATAAAACAGAAGAAGAAATCTGATTTTTTTTTTTTAAGTAAGCAACTAAGCTAAAATAATAATGTGGAAGCCACATGAAATATGCCTGTAAACCAGATTTGGCTCAAAGACCATGTATTTGAAAACTTTGGAATTCATGACACCTTCCCTCTGCTAAATTTACCTTCCCATAAAGAGAGGAAGTATAGTGTCTTCACAGGATAGATGCAAACTTTTTGATTGTGCAGAAAAAAATGTGGAGAAACACTCTTAGCACATGTGCGTGCATGTATCTGCACACATTCATTATACATTCCATATGCATCCCGCGTGCACATTGTGTGTATTTATGTGTGTATTATAGGCACAAGATGCACCAAGGATGGTGCTCATCATTAATAACATGAATATAAGTCTACACTTCAAATGAACCTCTTCCTAATTTAATTTTTTAAATGAGCTTCATTCCAGATACAATTAGATTCCTATTCTACCACTTAGTGTAGCTGATAAAGAGGATGTTGAATTAATAAGGCATCACAGGACACTTTTTCACCCATTTCTTAATTTTATTAACATATTAAATGTTAGTAAAGCCTTATGTTTTCCCAATTTCTAGATTTAAAAACTAAAAATACGAGTTCTTAAATTTTCTCTCTACACCCTGATTGTTTTGTATCCCCTCATTTTTGTACATGCTCTACTTTGGATGCATTTGCCCAAGATTGCACAATCTCTTTGTCTAGGTAACATCTTGAATATAATAGTTCGCATTTGTATACAGTTCTATTTAGGCCATTGTGGTGACTGTTAAGTATTATCTCACTTCAAAAGACTACATTTTAAAGCTTGGTTTATGGTTTTTCACGAACTATTAACTTAACTAAAAGATAGGTATATCCTATTAGTGCTTGAAGACTGGGGAAATTTCTTTTAGTTAATCATGTTATCAAGAGTATTTTCTTGGTAATTACAATAGCAAAACTTGAGTTTCTATGAAATGAGATTTAGAGCACTTTTATTTGTACTGAGTCAAAATGATAAAAAGGAAACAAACCTTGGAGCTAGGTTCCCAAGCGATTTTGGTTTGAAATGTGTAAAAAGATGCAGAGAATAATTCTTCTCTTGGTTCCAGGACAGTTATGATTATAACTCCTCATACATAATAATGAGCATATGCCCTAAAGCATGTCGTTACACTAAATAACTACTTATATTTAAAGTTCACAATTGGTTGGCAATCTAATTAGGTGAAAATAGAACTTTTATTGTGTACTATAGATAAAAGAGTTAGAAAGTTCACAATATTGTCCTTATGAGAAGGTGAATACAAAAATGCAGATTATGGAATTGCTTAAATACTCCTTACACTTTCCCTTCTGCAATCTACTTTTGAACTACTGCATGATTTTTTGATATTATAAATCACTTGATATTTTCCTAGATGGTTACTGGTTGTAATCAGAATTTTTGACTTATTATACTGTGGGGCTTAATTTCACTTATGCTCTAGGAATACAAGATTGTTAAATAAAATTATACACCAAACTTAATAGTGAGGGAGGATATTACAGGGATTCTTATTTTTCACTTCACATATTTAGGTATTATTTGAATACCATTACATTTGTGATGAAGGAAATATATAATAAAGATATATATATATATACACACATATATATTAACAGTAAGCAAAAACTAATATTTATTTATTTATTGAGTCCTTCCTAAATGCCAGTCACTTCTCTAAGCTCTATGCATTTATTCTTGTACTTAACCCTGTATGCTCTTGAGCAAGTTCCTTAGCTATTCTGTGCCTAAAATTTCTCATATGTTCAAAGGGATGACAACTATCTGTTCTGTGATGTGGTTGCAAAGATTAATGTATCAAATGTAATATATCAAAAAAGTTATGAAGAAAACTGTTTCCCCAAGGTTTTCCTGACTCACTCATTCAAATTCAGTTATCCCAAATGAAAATCATCACACTGACTCCACTATTTAATTAGACAACTATATTGAAATTAGAAGCACCTGTTAGCATATGAGTATTTTTTAATTATTTTTATTTTTAATTTTTAAAGGAGCTTTAGATTACATAAATGTTACATCAAAAATATAGGGAATTCCCATATACTCCACTCTTTCCCCCTCCCATACTTTCCCCTATTAACATCTTTCATTAGGGTGTTACATTTTTTACAATTGATGAACAAATATTGAAGCATTGCTACTAATCATGGTCTGTAGTTTATATTATGTTTTACACTTTGCACCACACGTTTTTATAGGTTTTGACAAAATGGACAATGCCCAGCCCAAGAAGCAGAGAGTATCTTCAACTGCAAGCAAGACAGTTTCTTACATATGAGTATTTTTTAAAAGTCCAGATTTTTATTTCCTAAAATTAAGATATTTGTGAAAAACTTGATTACCAAGAAAGCAATAGTACTATTTAAATGTGTGGGAGGGATCCTAAGAGAAAAACAGGAAAGAAGAACGATCAAAGAACATCATATTGCCTTTCTAAAATATTCTTTGGAGAATCTGAGACTTTAAAAATAAGTGATATTCTTGTGCTTATTCTGTGCACTTCAGAAAGTTCCCTTCTTTTGGTTTTGGCTCTGATTCTTAGAGATGGAGAAAGAAAGGGTAATATTTATAATCTCTAGATTCAATTGTTTAATTGCTGTCACTTATCATCTACTGAGAAACTTCAGCATCTTCCACTTTAGGTATGACTTTTTGCTTAAAGAAATGATCTCTTTATTTTTAATAATTTTAGCTTCCCCCCCCCTTTTTATTGTTGCCTTTTGCTTTGGACAAGGAAATGGGAGAGTTCTCGTGTCATAATATTATTCTGAGTTATAAGCAACAAAAACTTACTCTGGCTGACATAAGCACAAAGAGAATGTTCTGAAAAACTATGGACCCAATAGAATTAAAAGGAGACTGGGGAACCAGTCTTAGATAGAGGTCAAGAATCAAAAGATCCCTGCGGGCTAGAGAGGAAAAGGTACCCCACCAGGAGCAGTCTCATCTGAACTCCACTGTGAGCCCCCAACCATTCCTGGCATCACTCTCCCAAGACTCAAAGAAGCATTCCTGTTGCTAAGCTTATGTACAAGTCCAATATGACCCATTCCTCTGTCCATTCAAGGGCAAGGAATGGAAGAAACATTGATTACGTACAATGAAAAATTCTCCTAAAGTGAGATCAGGATGCTATTCAAAAATGGGATTGAATATTTTTCCATCAAAAAGGTTACAAATGTCCAGTATGCACACTTAAGTAGGGACAGAATTTGGCTAAGCTTTAAGCAGAACTGATCAAAAGTTACATATTATAGTGGAATCAGCACTCATAGGTTTTGAGAAAATGGGTATAAGCCAATTCGTTATTTTCCCATATGATAGATACAAAGAGGAACTTGACATCTCTAAGCCTACTTCTTCATCTATAATTGTTATCATTAGGACTGTTCTGAGAATTAGCAGTAACCCAACTGGCACACAATAAAGACTCAGGAAATGATAGCAATCTGCAGAGATGCCAGGATCCGTTCAGCCATATCACCCAACCCTCAGTGCCAAATCCCATCCCCTGTCACTAGCCCCTCTAAAGTAATATCCAGTGGTTGTCTGTACTCACTAGCCAGGAAACCCTGGAACACTCCCACAACTTATTAGAAAATACTACAAACTAGCCTTTATTAAGCCAATATTATTCTCTCTACCAATTCTGAGAAATCCATCGTTATTCATCAGTTAAATGCTTAGTAGAATCCATTATGATCATCCCAGACATTCTCTTTTCTCTCTAAATTAGTTGTCTGACCAACAATTGTCTTGGGAAAAGTGAGAATTTGCTATATCATTAATTTTTACCACTTTCATTGTAAGCCTTTCCTTATTCATTGCTTTTTACATCTCGACCAATGCATTATTACAGTCTTTTGAGGAAAACAGATTTTTAAAAACTAAGAACCCAGTTGTCGGAAAAGTGGCATAAAAACTGAATTCTTCAGGTTGATAACATTGCAGACATTAGTGATTTGAGTATTGATGGAAAAGTAAATGCTTATAATCTAACCATGGGTTTCAAAGAAAAGATTGATTTGATAAGCTTGCCCATCCTTAGGTTAGTTAACTCTCTAGTGTGTGAGTGCATCCATGTGCCTTTTCTTTAAGAGCCACTGACTGTCTGACCCCTTTGACTGAACAGATGAACCTCCCCAAGCACTGGGATCCCCTGCTCTGTTGCAGGCGTGCCTGGCCCCAGAAGCAGTGGCTGGTGCTTAATGAAACAATCTGTTCTTACTGTAGTTAGTACATAAACCAGCAAATGAGCTTATACTATAAAATTAAAATGTATGTATTGAGAAACTGTATGGGGTTTTTAAAAATCCACTTATTACATGTATTATTATCTCAATTATATGCAATTAGCAGAAAAATATACTAACATAAACTCAAGCAATCACTCTAATGGAAGGTGATAATTAAAGTTTACAAGGAAGTCAGCATAATCTTTTGTAATCCTATGATCCCTTAAATAGATGTCAATTATCTCCACTTTGCATAAACATAAGGTAGGTTAATGCAAGCCATTTTTTTTATTTATAAAACTAAAGGTAACATTTGTTTTACAACCACTTAGCAGATTAAATCAGGCAGCAAATCTTTTCCTTTCATTTGGAGAATTGTTTTGTGTGCTAATATGCTAATTTGTTACATATAAATATTGCTTAATTTAGAAAGTAAGCAGTAGACTGCACTGATTAGTTTACAGTGTAGCCATATTATCTTATTTGCTTGTGAAAAGATTGGTTAAATATAAACTATAAATGACATTTTGCTCTGTGTGATGTTACACATTACCCAGTTATTTTGCATTTTAAAAGGATTTATTTTAGACAGATGATAATGCTAGTTTTATTTTTTGTTTAATAATAATAGGTTGATAAGTAAAAGGGAAAAATACCTAATTAGTTAGAAAAAGTTATATACAAAATGCTGAAATGTCACAGTACTAGTTTCTGCTTTCTTTATT
>JAQZBX010104408.1:0-10953 GCA_029593785.1 Cabassous unicinctus | reverse complement strand
TTTCTGTTTTGTGTCTGAGGAACCCTAGAGCAGCCAGTTAGGGCTCTCTAGCATAATAAAAATCATGGAAAGAGTCTTACGAAGACTCTTCATAAGTGTTAATAGGGATTTTATTAGCTTATTTTGGTTGTAGTTTTCTTTTTTCTTTTTGTTTAGGTCAATCGTTTCCATCTTTCCCAAACCCTAATTCTTGTAGATTCATTAGTGTTGAACCAATGCTTTCTCATGTCTCAATTCTTTGTATATGCATTCTTTTCAGATGTATTAAACAAACAAACAAACAAAAAACCCTTCACAAGCCAGCCTGAGGGTTGTTATTTTCCCTCCGCCTCTTATTTTCAGGTATTTAAGAATGGGAACTTGACTCTTAATATCAGTTTCTAACAGATTTGGGGATAAAACTTTAAAGCTTTATTATTTTTTATTTTCTTCCTTTCTAGCATTCAGTTTGAGATAATATTTTTCTTTTCGTATGTTCAGGTTTGGCAGGCAGCACAGAAACACCTTCCCTTAAATACCAAGTGGGTTCATAGCAGTTCTTGGTGAAGACATGTTCAGAAGCTCAATGCTCATGTTAAAAGGAAATATCAGCACACCTCTAATCTGTAGATTAGTTGGAAAGCAGTGACTTCTCCCCCATATTTTCTACATCAGTGATTCTCAAACTTGACTGCTTACTGGAGTGCAGCCTGGGTGACAGGATTTTTAAAAGCTCCCTAGGTAATTTCAAAATGCAGCCATATTTGGGAACTACTGCTCTGAGGTTGTTATCCTAAACTACGTCCATTAGAATCCAGATTCTTTGTGAAATCTGAATATGGGGTATGGGGTGCATTTTCTTTAGGTGGCAAGATTGATTTAGTTACCTAAAGGGCATTATACTGATCTGTGTGAGAATCTTAGAAATTAAAGACCATTATTCCAGTCAAGGTTGATACAATATAGTCTCATTTTGATAGTTATACAAGGAGTCATGCTTGGCTGGATTCCATACTGTCTGCTAGAACTAAGCTGGGTTGAGAAGGGGTTTTGCAGACCTGAGCTGTACCTGGTTTAACCAATGTGTCTTATATATTCCTTGTTGACTATTCTGGAGAGAGATAGCTGGTTCATGCTGTGAAATCCTGGGAAGCAGAGACTGTATCCCTAGTACTTAGCATAGTGGCATATGGGTCCTTAATATGTATTTGAATAAACACTGGTTAGGGAGGTTGGGAGTACATCATAATCTCCCTTATGTTTCATCTCTAACCAACTCTTTGATAAGGTGAGAAATTTGCCTGGAGCTCTAGACCCACCATGGAGCCTTGGTGTCAACTTTAGGGTCTCCCTTGGTAAGGCTTTATAAGGACTGCATGGTCTGATGGGAATGGGGTTTTGGCTTGGTTTTGAAGTTCTTTCTCCTTGAAGAACTATAGCTTTTCTCCATAATTTGAGGATTTCACAATTTCATTAGAGTTACAGGTGTTAAGGAGTTAGGAGCGTCTCTTGGCAGCTTGTGAAGGGTGAGTAGTCATCTGTGAATTCTTCACTTTCCTCATGTAGGAATAATTTGACTTGAGGGTGCTAAGTTTGTGGTTATCTGCTGCTGTAGCACTTCCCTGTCTTGAATGCCAGTTCAGTCCAAGACCAGTCTTAGCCCTCTAGGAACCTTGAACCTTGGTAAATATAGTGTGGTTAATTGAGTCCTGCTTTTGCTTTTAGCTTGCCTTGTGGTCTTTTATGTTTTCTTTTCTCCATGATAGTAATGTCACTACTGGAAAAAGCTCTGGATTAGGAGTTGGAGAACCAGGTTCTAGTTGGGGCACCAGAGTTTCCTTGGGCAAGTTGTGGTACCTCTCTGGGCCTCAGTTTCCTTCAAAAATGGTTTTGTTCCTTTATGTGGTGTATGTATGTGTCTGGAGAAAAATAAAATAGGGGACTTCACAGTACCACCAGGTCTAATTCCTGAGAAATAATTTTTAAAAGGAGGTCCTTGAATGTCTTAAAGGCCATAAAGGGAAACAGATACCTTCTCAAAAATCTAGGTTTTATATGTGTCATAGAACTAGAAGCATTTTAAAGAGCTCAAGAAAAACATTGATTTACTATGGTTATTTCCCCACTGGTTTTTAATTGTCTTGAGGATACACTGGTTTTTTTTTTTTGTTTGTTTGTTTTTAAAGATTTGTTTATTTATTTATTTATCCCCCCCTTGCTGCTTGTGTTTGCTGTGTCCATTTGCTGTGTTTTTTCTGTGTCTGCTTATCACCCCCTTGCTGCGAGGTCCTGCTGCATCAGCCCACCGCACCGCGCGGGCCGGCCTGCCCTCACAAGGGGGCCCTGGGAAGCGAACCCGGGGCCTCCCATATGGTAAACGGGAGCTCTGTCGATTGAGCCACACCCGCTTCCTGAGGATACACTCTTAGAAATATATTTAGGACCTTCCTTGGGGGTTTTTAAAACCAGAATAACAAATGTCTGCCCATTCCTAGAGAAAAAGTTAGAGCACATAGTTGAAGAGTGTCTGGTAGTATGGCACCAATGATAGAGCTAAAAATTTAGCAAGTGGCTAATCTGGCCCCAATAGCATATTCGTATTTTCTGGTTATATGTATCTTTTCTGCCTCATCTCAAGCATGTGTGTTTAAACAAATCAATATTAGAGACCCCAGGATTTAGGGAGCGTCTAAGATTATCTTCAATCCCTCATTTGACACATGGAGACAGGAAGATACTTGCTCAGAGTCACATACAGCACATTTCGTGGCAGAACTGACGAGATCTTATGAAGCACAGTCCAGGACTTTGTCCCTGTTATGCAACAGAGGGTACTCCCTTTCTTAAAGACTGGGTGAGCAAATTTCTTGCTAGTGAAAGGTAGCAAATCTTAGTATTTAATAAACTATAGAAAAATAGGAAATCCACAGACACGGGAGAGATTTTTCCCAGATGTTGTGGGCCATCAGACTCTACCTAAGAGCTTAGAAGTCTTGTAATGAGGGGTGTAATCAGTGAGGTAGGGCTTCTCAGAAAACAGAAATTCTTAAGCTAGGGCTCAAAGGAGAGGATGTGTTCCCGATGTCTTGCACAGTGGGTCTGGCTTTGAATGTCATTCCCAAATGATATATGGTATTTCCAGTAGTGGTCGCTTATTCATAACTATTTTACCAGAAATTTAGGCTCAGAGTAGCTAAGTACTCTGCCCAAGATGAAGCTTCTAATTGAGGAAACCATGGTTCAAATCCAGATGTATCTGATTCCGGAGTCAGTGTGTTTCCCAGAATGCATGCTACCTCTTGAAGTATAAATGGACATAGCAGGATTGAGCTCAAGCTGGATCTCCATACTAGGAGGATGTCTGAAGTTTGGAAGTAACAGGAGGGGGCATTCACCTCATGCAGTGAGACAGAGAAGTTGCTCAGGGTTTGGAGGGAGGGCATGTAGCAAGGTTATTCAGATGGCCTTTTATGGGACAGATCTTAATACCAGTTTGAGTCAGTTCAGGCCAAGTTGTTAGTGCTGGGAATGGCAATGATAACTCCCTCAGTCAGCTAAAAAGACAGCTAGAAGGTCCTTTAGAGGTTATTCAGATCAACCTCCTCACTTTTTTCTTTTGGTGGTTGTATCAGCTTTATTGAAATATATAGTTCACATACAATACAATTCACACAATTTACTCAAAGTGTACAATTTGTTGATTTTTAATATATTAACGTTGAGTTGTCCAACCATCACCACAATCAGTTTTAGAACATTTTCATCACTTAAGAAAGAAACCCTGTACCCTTTAGCTATCACCCTACCAATCCCCTCCATTTCCCTTATCTTCTGCCACCTTCCAGTCTACGCCTGTTCTGGACATTTAATATAAGTAGAATTGTATACTATGTGGTTTTTGTGACTGGCTTCTTTCACTTAGCATAGTTTTCATGGTTCATCCATGTTATAGCTTGTGTCCGTGTTTCATTCCTTTTTATGGCTGAACAATACTCCATTGTATGGACAAACTGCATTTTATTTATCCACTCATCAGTTGATGGACACTTGGGTTGTTTCCACCTTTTGGTTCTTGGGAATAATGCTGCTTTGAACATTGATTCTATTTTTGTGTAGCATATCGCTTTTCAGATGGAGAAATTGAACAGGGTGGTTTGCCTGGTTCAGAGTGCTGTTTCCAGTGGATTGTGGGGCCAGAAGAGGCTTGTAGTGCCATCTACTTGACCAGGATAGTAACTAGCCTTGAGGGACTTGGAACATGTGTGGATTTATGGAAGAATCGGCATTACCTTTAGTTTTGGAACCTTCTATTCCTTCTGGAAGAATGATACAATGGAAGGAGGATGGGGTTAGGTATCATGGTTTCTTCTAACCCTCTGTGACTTTACAGGACACAAGTGACTTTACTTCTGTAAGCTTTGGTTTTCCTGTTTGAAAAATGGAATTAATACTGACCTTGCTGTGCTGTGGGGATTATCAATAATGTAAGTAAAGCACCCAGGATAAATGCCTGGCTATCTGAGTGTTCTATAATTTAGGAAGATATTGGAGGGCCCAAGTAAAATGGCCACGAGGTGGGCTTGTAATGATCTAGAGTAGCCACTAGATGGCAGAAAAACAGCGGGAAAAGCATGGCTGGTTGTGCACCTGGGACTTAAAAAAGCAAGGTGTTTTTTTTTTTTTTTTAAAGTTGATTTTGTATCCTGTAACCTTGTTGAATTCGTTTATTAGCTATAACCAAAAGCAAGGTTTCTTGAGTTTCTGCCTTTCTCATTGCCCCTGAGAAATTGCTGGGAAAAAAGCCTACTGCTCACATGTATAGCTGCAGACTGCACTTCCAATCCTGAGATACACTACTACCCTGTAAAGCCAATTATCTTGTTTCCCATTTCCCAAATAATTGTTGTTAATCCCTTAAACTCCATTCTGCTTGATTCTTACGGGATTGTCTGCCTTTCAGTTACCCTTCAGCCAAGTACCAGTCTTCATTCTCACTACTGGTTTTTATTTTTGGTTGTTTTTGTTTTTGCCACTTGGTGCAGACTCTCTGTCTTTAGGGAGCTTGCAGACCAAGACAGATCCTTTGTTATATAGACAGATATATTCAGTTCCTACAAGCATTATCATGAAATATGGGCTGTTAGGGAATAGTGATGTATCCATTGTATGGAATGGGGTTTGGGGGAATTGGTTTATTTCATGGCTGTAGGGAAGGTTTGGGTTGCTTGGAATGTGTGCAGAGAGGAATCTTTATGGGCACATATTGGAACCATTGACTTCTACATTCTCTTACAGTTCTGAGCCCACATGGCCAGAATGTTCAGTTTTTTACTAAACCACTCAGGAAGATTTCCTACTGCTTGGTTTCTCCCAACCTCCTCTTTGCTTTCCCAAGGAGGTCTAATAGAGTTAAGGCTTTCCATTTTGCAAAGTCTCATGAGTAGGGGATGGAAAAGCAGATGAGTTAGGGTCAAACAGATGGGATCCTGGGGCTTGGAAGTAGCCTTAAAAAACCAAGGGGTCCATATCCTTGTCTTTGGGCAGATGAATGTCTGAATTAGAGAGAAGTTAAACCTTTAGTCCTGAGGCCCCATAGCCAGGCTGAGAGGGCCTTGAGCAGGCCTGAAACATAAACAGAGAGCAGTGAATGGACCCTGACCACTCTTGTGCCTCAGTTCATTGGTAGCCATTTGGCTCTGGACTTGCACTGTCTGATCTTATGTATCTGCCATCTTTTCTCAACCCGTGTGTGACCCTCTCCTTGCTATAGCACAGCCTGGTGTTGAGCACAGAGTGAGTTCAGTTGTTTGAACAGAAGAAAGAGAGAATGGAGGAGTCAGGAATGCAAAAGAAACTAACAGAGAAAAAACATACGTGGGTCATAATACCATCTATTTATAAAGCTGCTGATAAAATGCTTTCATGTTCATCTTCATAAAAGCCTGTGAGGCAAGCAGAGCAGGTGTTTCTGTTTCACAAATGCAAAAACTGGCTAAGAGTTGAACTTCTACAAGATTCCACAGATTGAAATGGAGTCTTTTGATTGAACCAGAGTCTTTTGGTTCTGAGTCTTCCTCTACCCAGATACCTTACTTTTTGTGTGGTTGATGCCCCCTTTCCACCCAGTGGGTTTGGTGGTTGAGAGGGCTAGGACTGGGCCTTCCACCAATTCACAAACTGGGTAAGGTTCATCCCTAGCACCTCATGTCCCAGTTCTCCCTCCATGAAGCCGCAAACCCTTGGGACAGGCCATTGCAATTGCTTGGTAAGATTGAGGTATAACTGACTTAAGAGAGACCAGGTTGGTAGCTGCTGCTTTGGCTTCCAGATTAAGGAATCCTGGTTTTTGCTTCTCTCATGAATTTTTCCCTTCAAATTTGAAAGGGAACATCCACCCTCATCCCCATTTGGGGTTGAGAAACCTGAAGCTAGTAGAGATGGAGTACTTAAACAAACAAACAAAAACCATTTAGAGTTAAAGCAGCAGAAAAGCTTTGGAGTGAAACAGATCTAGGTTCTAGGTTTCACACCCAAATGTACCATCTATTAGCTGTGACTCAGGACAAGTCCATTAAACTCTTTGAACTTTGGTTTCTTTATCCCTAAAATTGGTAGTTCCTATGCTGTAGGGCTGGTGAGAACTAGAGCTGTGTGCACAGAGAATGGCACGCAGTGACTTCATTAAATGCGAGTTATTAGCGTTATCATCTGTGTACTGTCAAGGGATGGACCGATCCCTGGTTGCTTTGGTGATCTGAGAACAGGAACCTCGGACCCAGACCTAGCTCTTGGGAAGCTCACCCCAGGGGCTATAGAATCCGATGCATTTGTACTTTCCCAGGAGAAGGGGGAGGATGTCTTTAAACTTTTCACTGGCTGCTGGGCCCTGGGACAAAGGGGAGACAAGCCCCAGGGCTGAGACAATCATGTCTTTATTATCTCAGATGTCTCAGGCCTGTCCCCCGCATGGAGATATATGGCCGGGAAGGCTAGCTCCATGGCCTCGGCGTGATTCCAGCTCCTAGGAATGTCTGGCTGTTTTATAGCAAATAGGATCATGCACAACAGCCCAGCATCCAGGCATCTCTGTCCCAGCGAGCCCTTTGTCTCCGCCAGCTTGTAAAACAGTGGGACCTACAGCAGGGTGACACAGACCGGATGGCTCTTGAGGGTCCAGTAGCCTAGTGTGGCACAGGGCAGCAATCCTGGGCAATGGCAAATCCATCCAAAGCTCTGGTCATGGGGCCAGCAGTGGAGGCCTGGCCATACCTAAGGGCCACCTTTATGACCAGCTCTGCTTGGCTCAGTTCTTACTTTTAAGCCATGGGCTGTCCTGATTCTAGCCTTCTCTCCCTTTTGACCCCTTTGGGGAGCAGCTGCAGGGAGCCACTGAGAAGGCTTGTTTACAGATGCACTTGGCACAGGATGGAGAGACCAGCAGCGATGAGTCCTTGAGTTCCAACCTCCAGCTGCTTCCAGGTGCTGGGGAGACTTCCACTCTGGGCCCCAGAGAAACAAGTCCACACTGTTGTCTTTGGCTGAAGCTCCAGGAACTTGGGGATGAGGAGACCAGGAGACAGTGGGTCAGATGGCTGTCTAGGGCATCATTTATAACAAAGCCATGTGAGCTAGCCTTCCAGGGAGGCCTTGTGCAGGGACCAGGGGCCACGGACCCAGGCCAGGCTCTTCTCTGGGGCCCTGACAGGAGATTGGGGTCCTGAAATCCAGGGACTAGTAGTGGATGGAGATAGTTTAATCCATTCCCTTGACTCCTTTATTCAGGAGAAGGAAGAGCTCAGAAAAGCAGCAATAGAGCTGTAGCATTTTAGAGCTTTAAGGGAATTAAAGTCTGCTTCTGTGGACGACTCTTCATCGGGAAGTCAGTCCACCTTGAACCTATCTAGTGCTTAGTAGGTGGCTGTGTTGAATTTTTTCTAGCGAGCGGCATGTCACTTGACATTTTTCAATGCCTCCTACTCTCTAGGTACATACAGTAGAAGGAACAGATCCCGTCCTCAAAGAGCTCACTGTCTAGAGGGGATACCGACACGTGAACAGTAGTATGTGTGGTGCAGTGTGGCATGTACCTCAGGGGAAGCACAGGGTCTTTGCAAGGGGCACTAGCCCTTTTTTCTATAAAGTGTGTCCCCTGCACAGTTGAAGTCTGGGGAGGCTGCCCTGAAACATTGCTGGCTCAGTGATTCTCAGGATGGGGGTGGGGGTGGGGAGGCAGGTGCATTCTCGAATGTCAGTAGCAGCAGTAGTGATAGCTGATGTCTGTGCAACAGGCAGTATGCTAATTGCATTAGGTGCTTTATCTTCTCAATAGCTCTGTGAGAAAGGTACTATTTTTATTCCCCTTTTAATAACCAAGGAAACAGGTTAAGTGACTTAGCCCAAGGCACACAGCTAGGGAGTGATGGAGCTGGGATTATTTGACTCCACAGTTAAACCACTAGACTCCCCTTGGGGGTTAAGTAATAGAATAGCTAGTGGGCAAGTGGTATGTATAATTTGAAAATGCTTATTCTGAAGTCACTGTTGCTTTGATTTGTTTTTAGTCATAAGATTTATTTTGAAAAGTCAGAATTAACAGAAGGCAGGGCTTTTGCCCCTCCGAGGCAGGGGCCAGTAGGTTAGAGGTTGAGAACCTCTTCCTTATTAATGAACTGATACCTCTTGAGTGAGCTGTACTGAGCTCTGACCCTTGAGGGCACATGGGAGGGGATTTGCCTGCCTTTTCCCCCTCACTATGCTGGGGTCCCCCTATCAAATTGTAACACACTGTGGTTGAAAATTAGTTCCTGAGCAGCTTGAGCACCAGAAGTCATATGTCATTGAGTGTACCCTAAGTTCTGAGAGGAGAGGGTTGGGGTGTGTGTGTGGAGTGCTTTCATTGAGCGTCTGGCTCTAGTAACTGACCCAGATGAAAGGGGAGAATGCATGTTGCAGGTCAAAGTGAGGGGAATGGGAGAAGGAACTGTTTTTTTGGACATCTACGTGCATTGTGGCCCACTTCTCACAATAGCCCTTCGAGGTACAAATGGGGAAGCTGAAACTGAGGTCACACAGCTAGAGAAGAACTTAGAATCGGTTCATACCCAGATCTGTGCAACTTCAGCTCTCAGGCTTTTTCCACTCTGCCATGACTGTTCTTTTGAAGAGCAAATCTAAAGTCCCCTCCTTCTCGTCCCTTCTGATGTGAATGATTGAGCTGTCCCCTCTCTCAGCCTTCTTCTTTCAAGACTGAAGCATTCCAAATTCATGGAGGCAGCCCCACATCCTCTCGGTCACTTCTCTGGATCCACTCCAGCTCCATGATGAATCAGAGGGGCAGCAACTCGCCCTGTCCTGGCTCTGATAACCATCAGCCATTCCTGAAGCTTCCCAGGTGGCTCCAGCCGCTGTCCAAGAAGGTGGGGGAGGTGCTGGAAGGAGGGAGGAGGAGGGATGGGAACACCCAGAACACTCCAAGAAGAGTGACCCAGCACATTCTAGTGTCATCCAAACCTGATGGGACCCGGAGCCAGTCTGAACCTACAGCACCATCCTGCACACCCCAACACACACACACACCCTCCCTCTTAAAGAGCCAGGGCTGCCGAGGATGACTCCCATCACCATCCCTTACAGATCTTCCCAGGCCATGGAGCACTTCCCCATTCAGTCCTTCACAGGGACAGTGAGCCTGTGTAGAATGGAGGCTCTGGGATTAGATCTGGGTCCAGTCCTGGCTCTGCCATTATTTTCTTCTCTGTTTTACAGGTGGCATTTAGAGGTTTAGGAACTTGCTCAGATTTCCCAGGCCGTCAGCAGGGAGCTGGAATGAGAACCTGCGTCTTCTGATGGCTTAATGAGGAAGGAAGGGAGCAGCAGCATCTGCAGGGCTCTGGTTAGGTGTTGGTTAAAGTCCTGCTTAGGAATCTGCTTGTTTCTGTGTACTTAGGATCTGTTTATTTTCCTTCAGTTTCCTAGTAAAAGATCTTTTTGAAAAAAAACCTCCCTTTTTTGGCTGAACTGAAGGGGAAAAGGACTCATCTACACATCTACACCTTGGTCCAGGCTAGATGTTCTAGAGCCAGGTGTGTGGCGCAGCCCAAACAGGGTTCAGATGTGAATTGTCAGCCCCTTCCTGCTGTGGGCAGGAACCTAACAGCCTGTCTGGCAGGCTCAGAGCTGGGCCTAAAGTTGTCTGCCACACCAGCCAGGGCAGGGGGATGGCGGGGAGGGCTGCTGTTTCCAGCAATGCGACTCCAGACTTTCTCACCCTCTCCCTTAGAGAGGAAGTTCAGTCTACAGAGTGACGTATAGGTCCCCAGCAGAGCAACAGAGTTCAGCTTAGCCCAGCCAGAGACAGATAGTGCTACTTTGTGTGGCTTCCCCTTTGGTCCAGGAAACATCAAAGGGCCAGGCTAGCAGCAGGCTAAGGGGAAGGAAGAGCCTGGAGGGGCTGGAGGGAGGAGCCTTGGTGGCACATTACATCCGAAGACTTGGGCTCTGATTTTAGGCAGGTCTCTACCCTTCTCTGGGCCTTGGTCTTTTTATCTGTAAAGTGAAGATGAATTAAACACCTGCCTCTTGGCTGGTTTATCCACCAAGAAGTATTTATGTTTGTTCCATGTCATGGTAATCAGTAAATAGCCAGTGCACTAAAGTGGTTTAGTGTTGGCTGGACCCACAGTTGGTAGGTGCTCAGTAAATGGTGGTGGCATTGAGTGTTGATGAATCTGCTCAGTGGTGGCTTTCCAAAGTAGACAGTCCATGACCCTGCAAAGTCATTTTTATCCCTGGCAGGAGGCCTGTGAGGACCTGGAAAGTAAGGAGAAGGGACCTGAGTAGGTGAGGAGCCAAATTGAGGGTAGGGAGTTTGGCTAAAAAAGGAACTGCCCCTAGACTAGGGCTGATGAAGGTAGAATTGATCTGGCCTTAAGAAAGAGGGAAGGGAAGCGGGTGTGGCTCAGTGGATAGAGCACC
>JAQZBX010104407.1:0-10954 GCA_029593785.1 Cabassous unicinctus | reverse complement strand
AAAAAAAAAAAAAAAAAAAAAAGTGCAGCTGACTTTCCTTCAGAGGGGAGCAGGAATCATGGGCTCCATCAAAAGCCTCGGTAAATGAAGTTTGCCCTAGGCTCCACAACACTTCATCCCTTCAATTTGTCCATCCCTCTCTGCCACCCTTCACAACCCTTTGGGCCTCTCCATCCCTTTTGCATATAGCAAAGAGAATTTGATTAATTCAGCCACGCTAAGATATCACAGGTGGAAACAACTTAATGTGTCACTCTTCCCTTGCGAAAAGGCTGGTAGGTAAGAAAACTTTAAGTCAACAGTGTCACATCAGTAATCTGGATACATGTGAGAAGTTTTTTTTTGTTTGTTTGTTTGTTTTTAAATAAAGCTAGAGGAGGCCTGAACTTTAAAGTACCTATTTCCAAAGCATGTCTGAAAAAATGGGTCCCACCCTCCATGATAGGTAGAGGTGGCATTTACAGGTTTTTGTTTCTTCTAGAAACAAGCTAATGATGAATGTGCCTCTCCCCATACTATTTCTAACTGCCTCTGCCCTAACTGTTCTAACAGAGCAAAATCAAAGATGTGAGCTAGATGTACTAAGCCCGTATGGGAGGTCTCTCCAGTCAACCAAATAAAAAGCAAATGCTTTAGCCTGACAATTAGTAAATATATCCAAATGCTCCACGACCAAGAATCATGCCCAGAATAATGTAGGCTGTTCATCTGATTGTGAGTGAAAATGATTTTCGTTTGGGGTTTTAAGATAGAAGTATATACCAAGACACCACAACACAAGGGAAAGAGTTTGGAGACTAGTCTGACAAAACTTGCTCTCATTTGTTTGTTATCTCACCTTTATTAAAGGCTGTTAGTACAATGAAGAGTTAAAAGCACTAACTCTGGATCATGATTGATTAGGTTTATATCCTATCTTTACTGCTAACCATGCTACCTTGGGCAGTTACTTACATGCTTGCTCTGTGCCTCAATTTGCTCATCTGTAAAATGGGGATTTTATACTGCTGTCTCATGGGATTGTTCAATGACTGAGTTAATATACACAAAGCACTTAAAACAGTGCCTGTAAGTCTAAGTAAGTGTTAATAATAAGAATAATAGCTATTATTATCACAAAAGAGATGAAACGGATTTCAGAGATTATCTAGTCCAGCAGTTTTCAAACGTTTAAAGACAAAACGCTTTTGTTTAAACCAATCTTATACACATCCCTCTTTATAAAACAGATACACTCAGAGCTGCTCTAGTTGAATTAGGAGAGAGAGATGCAGAGGCTCACCCATTTGGCATCACCCTCACTGGCTGCTGCCTCCAAGGACATCATCTCAGGAGCCTGGGCTCTCTAGATTAGTTTGAGTGAAACATCAACAGCCATTCCTGATGTTTTACTAGGAGAGTTGAATAGGAGATGAAATAACTTACTTAAGGCAACATGGCTAGTAAATGGTAGACCAGGGACTAGAATCGAGTTCACCCAATTCATAAGCTAAGTGCTCTTTCCACTACCTCAGCTCACTCTTGTCTTGATGTCAACTCTTCCTAGTTTAACTTGTCTTATTTTCTTGAATTGGCCTTCAAGGTCCTGCATGTGGTTCAACATATCCTAACTTCCTCCTATCTCCACTTTTACTTCGGCCACAATCTGTTTTACCTAAATGTCATGTTTTTAATAATCTTCTCATGTCACCCTGCCTAGCCAACTGCCCTATCCTATCCATTCTTTTCCACAACTTCCATGATTACTAATCTCCCTTAAATTTGAATGCTGTAAGATTAAACTCCTCCAGGAACCTAACTGGTGAATCGTTTTCTATTTTACTTATCTCTCTTAGATTTGAAAAATCTTGTCTTCACATCATTCCAAGATATTTACAGTATTGTTTTAGTTTGCTAAAAGCTGCTGAGAGCAATATTCCAGAAATGGGTTAGCTTTTACAATGGGAATTGGGTTAATAGCTTACAGTTCTGAGGCCACGGAAGTATCCAAATCAAGGCATCATCAGATCCTTTTCCCCGAGCTGCAGCTGTGGGTGATCAGGCACATGGCAGGGCACAATGGTGGTGTCAGCTCATCTCTCCCCTTTCCTCCGGGACTCGCTTTCAGGTTCTCGCTAAAGTGGCTTCCTCTGAGCTTCGGGGTTCCTCTCTGTCTCTGTGGCCTTCTTTCTGTGTTTGCAGCTTTTTATTCCTCCATTTATAAAGGACTCCAGTAGGAGGATTAAGACCCACTCGGGTCCCACAGTCTAATCAAAGAAATTTAAGTGAAGTAATTTAATCAAAAGGTCCTACCTACTACAGGTTTACATGCACAAGAATGGATTAGCTTTAAGAACAGGGTGTTCTGGGGTCCATGAAAGCTTCAAACTGCCACAAGTATGTAATTTTGCAGTGCTTAAATCATTAGTTCAGTAGTAAAAAGGTACAAGGCCTCTTGCATTTGTTGAAAATTGCTTTGTACAAGTTCCCATATCCCTCACTGATCTCTCATAGCACTTAAAATTAAATGCTTTGTTGTGTTATACTGACTATTCTTTTATACTGAGCACTATTTGGTATTATTTAATCTTACCAACAAGTTACCTGATGGTAGGCAGGGATTGTTTTAAATGTCTGTAACTAGATAGACTTATGCTAGCTATATGGGAGGTAGGTCAAGCAATACTTTGTCTCAATACTAATATGGTTGGTCCCGCCAACTAGAATATGATCTTCTCCAAAATAAGTTCTTTTAATTTTATAGGCCCTAGCAGTGCTTAAGGTAGAGTTCTAGACAGAATGGCAAATAAGTATTTGGACCTATCTTTAGGTATCCCCTAAATTCTTATGCACAGTAAATCTAATGTGTTCACATTAAGCAGAAAATGAAAATATGATTAACTTCTGTATGGCAGAGGGGTTATAAGTTATTTTATGTCATTGGATATGTTAACTTTCATCTTCTCACTCCCTTCCCATGTGTTTACACATTTGTTACATGCTAGGTGCTACACAATGTAAGAACTTATATGCCAGGCTCTGGGCTATGTGTTACATGCATTATCTTGTGTCACTATCCTGTGATGTAAATACTACCTTTATCTTAAAGATAAAATAACTTAAATGAGGTTAAAAATAAAAAAAGCCTCAAATCACACAGCTAGGGCATGGCAGAGCTAGAATTAACCCAGGTCTAATTCAGAATCTATACTTCGAACTACCAATACAGTATGACCCAGGGCAGGTCTTCCACCTGTTAAGTCAGGCTAATAGAAGGGCTATGGTAAGGACTATGAGTTAGTTCATGGAAAGCACTTAGCACAGCACCTTACACAAAAGAAATACTCAATAATCTGCACTTACCATTATTACACTATACTATGATGGGATTATAAGATCAATAAGACATCCTCCCTGGCCTTGAAAAATATCTTACAGTGTGGTAGGCAGAATTCTAAAATGGCACCTTATGAATATGATGAGATATTGCATCCGAGATGATTTTACATTTCATGTGTGAGGGGTATTTTTCAGATGTAATTAAGTTGACTAATCAGTGGACTTTGAGTTACTCAAAAGCGAGACTAACCTGGTGGGTCTCATCAAATCGCCTAAGCCCTTTAAAAAGCAAGCTTTTCTTAGTCTGGGAGCAGAAGGGAAAGGCAGAGACATTCAAAGCACGAGGACTGGATGTGTTGTGGCTGGCTTTGAAATCTGAGGGGCCACATGAAAGGGCTGGAGAGCAGTCACCAGGAGCTGAGAGACCCCTGGCCAGTAGGCAGTCCCACAACCACAAGGAATTGAATTCTGCTGACACCTGGATGAGTCTGGAAGAAGATCTTTTTCTCAGAGCCTCTATATAAGAGCCCAGCCTGGCCCACAGCTTTTCAGTCTTGTGAGATCCCAAGCAGAAAATCTACCTGAGCCTGCCTGGACTTCTGGCCTACAGAAAGGTATGTTTTAAAGTCATTAAGTTTATAGTAACTTTTTATGCAGGAGGCTAATAGATAAAATGAATAGGGGAAAACAAGGATATAAACAAGGGCTTAGGATATAAATAGAGGTATATATAAAGCATGAAGGAAGGAGTATATCTCTTCCCAGGTGGAACTGTTGAGGAGGATATGAAGTCTTGGTGAATTTAGAGGCACTACCATTTTGAAGAATGAACAGTTTGCTGACTGTGGGTTAGGGGGAGGGAAGTTGAATGAAGAAGAGAGGGAGGAAAGGCATACTAGGCATCAGAGTGTAGTATGAGAAAATGATGAGCAACCAGAAACTGATAGATTATTGAAACAATGTCCCAAAGATCAGTGCTGCAAGAGTGTAAGGTACCTAGTACAACGGGCAGGTTGGAGCTGAGTTATGATGGTTTTGGAAAGCTGTGGAAAGAAAGAGGTTTGGACTTTTATTCTGATTTGCATTAACAACATATTTTAAAAGACTCTTTTAAAACTAAGTGAAAATACCTAGATTCAAGAATTTTATATATATCTATATACATAAATTATTTGTGGTATGTGGATAATTCCTTTAACATTTTTCTCCCCCCTTTAATGTAAAACTCCAAAATTGCCACAATTAAATTACATTAAAATATGTATTTATTAAAACAGCTAAATTCAACAAAAATGTGTCCATTCACTGCCTACTAATTTGTTTTCTTTTGAGTAGTAAACAAAAATATTTTGATACAAGACACAGAAAAGTATCCATTTGCAACAAAACATTTATTTTGCTCTCTTGAAACATGCATATGACACAGCATAATTATGTATATACAGGATCTTTTCTATCTCTTCTTTAGTAGTTACATTAAAAGATTACCATATCCTTCAAAGCAAACTGCCACAATGTAAAATACAACTTTCAGTAAAATCTTGCTTAGCTTTCTAATTATCGAACATGCACATGTGGGTATTTTTCCTAAACTCAGAAAAAATGCTTGCTAATATTTTTGTATTTTTTATTTTACTAATTGACCCTTAAGGTACTTTGTTTATATTATTAGCACATTGATTAGGTCTCTCTCCTTAGAGAAAATAAAGTTCTTTCCAAAAAGAAAAGTTAAAATATTTCTGTTCACACTACAGATTTAGAAATAAAAGGTTGAGATAATTGAACCAGCATTGCTCATTTCTCTCCCCCTCCCATGAGGTGCTCCAAGGGAATAAATTAAGTACTGGGGGAGGTACATTAAAATAAGGAGTCTGCTAGTGGCTACGGGTGACTGAACATCCTAGGTACCTAATTAATTGTCAGAGTGGCTTAAGCTCTGGAAAATTCTGGATTAGTAAGCTAAAAGTAAGTTTACTGCAATGGATTTTTAAGAGTATACTGTAAGAAGGATTATATACAAACATTTTATAAATGTTAATTATACCAAGGCTATCAGGATATTAGTCTTATAATAATTAGCACCAGCTACCGAGTATGTCTTTCTCTGATCACTTCTACAGCACAGTTTACTTCTATCATTTTAGGCCAGAAGGGGGTACTGAAGGGAAAAAAAGCTAGAAAAGTTCTAATGTATAGAAGTTACAATCACATCACTTAGCTTCTTTACCAAATATTTTTGGTCCTTTAAGAAAATATATGTCTAAGATATACTACTTTTTAATCCAGAAGTTTGACCTACATTTAAAAAATAAGAATTACCAACAGCGCCAATTCCGATTATACAAGCATGTCACAGAAAATAACATACCTTAATACATTTTTGAATAATAGCTTGTCTTTTAAAAATTCAAAGGCAATATCCTTCTTAGGACTAAGAATATGCATGATCCAGAATAAACCATTTTCAAGGAATTATTGGTAATGAAGCATTTATATATAAACATGTAAATATTAAAATAGCAATGCCTGCGACATGTGAGTGTAAAAAGTCAACTATCTACATTATTGTTTAAGACTGATAAAACATTGACGACAACTACTAGAATATAAATGGCCATCAGTTAAAGCTTAATTAACTGTTCAATAATTAATTCTTTAAAAAGAAAATGAGTTTTGATAAATTATGACCATAGGGCCAGATACTTCTCCTGCAAAGCACTTCTCCCGATCATGGTACAGCATTTTCTCTCTCTCTAGTAGCAGTCCTTATTCATGGCAACACAGGTGATTACATTCAAATGGTGTTTAACATAAATTGTACCAAACTGCCCTATAATGTCATTCTGGACTAAATTAATTAACTTCTCGGTGGGTGGCTGAGGTGCTGAACAGAAGCCTGAAGAAATACTTGACTACTTAACCTACCTTACATCAGTTGTCACTAAATCAAGGCAGCTTCCATTTTTAATAAATAGTACCAGGTGAAATACATTTAATAGGACCCTAAAGGATAAGATATGGAATTTATAACTAGTTTTAGTTTTCCAAAAACATTCATATCCATTTAACAGAAGTCAGGGGGCACTACAGACAGTTAAGGAAGATTTAACAAAGCTCAGCAAGAGATGCCTGATATTTTTGAAAGATGTTTACCTTAGG
This sequence comes from Cabassous unicinctus, assembly GCA_029593785.1. Classification (NCBI taxonomy): domain Eukaryota; kingdom Metazoa; phylum Chordata; class Mammalia; order Cingulata; family Chlamyphoridae; genus Cabassous; species Cabassous unicinctus. The sequence continues at coordinate 4,477 of JAQZBX010104407.1, read as the reverse complement.
AGGTGTGCATGTATAATAACAAAATGACTTCTTTGATCCTTGTAGGATGTTTAAATAAAAAGCTTACTATGTTGTGGTAACAAAAAAATAAGACTATCTTAATGCTCTCTTGAGTAATTTATATATCCCAGTGTGAGAAATGTACATATTGTCCAAGACATTATCTTCAAATAGCCAGAATTATCAAGTTATCATGAAATATCTATACTTTCTATTATGTTTCTCCAATTATAATATTATTATTAAGGTCTGACACTAACTCTTTGTTTCAAGTTTATATCTTCATAAATCAAGAAACAAATTAACAGAGCAAACAAAGAATGTGAAAAAACAGCTCAAAAAAACGCTTAGACATCTTTATTACATGGCATATTTTTTGTCATAAATTTCCGGTTTAGGAAATGAAAAAACAAAACAAAACAAATACCTCTAACTCCTTGACAAAGTGTTTAACTCAATATTTTTAGACTTTTTTTTTTTTAAATTAAGAGAAAAAGAAAAAAAGGAAAAAAAAGAAAAGGCGAACTTTGTATTATAAACACCTTTGCAGGGTGTTGGGGAGAGAGTGAACTAGAATTTAATGAGCACTATGGTCAAAAGAAGTGCAGCTGAGGACTTCAGGATGATTTCAAAGGTTCTGCAACACACAATGAGATGGGCCTTCTAGAAACAGCCTGAAAATGGGGTGGGGGGTAGGAGGAGAAGTGGTGTTTGGTCAGGCTTCAGCTACATGGTTCTAGGAAAGAAGGGCACAACTGCTAAGTAATTTCTCAGTGAATAAATCTCTTTCCTGTAAAATTTAAATCCTTCTTGCTACTTATTTGCACAAAAAGAAATGACAAGAATATAGTTTGGAAGTTATAATACTGATCTGTATAATAAAAAGACAACAACTATGGGAAGGAAAAAAAAAAGAATGTTTCAGAAACAATTTTGCCTGCAGCATTTTCTAGCTCAATAATTTAATGGCAAGGACAGAGACATAAATGCTGTTACAAACAGCAGTGAAATTTAAAAAATAAAATATTCAAAGTGATATCACTTAGATTTTTAATATGTCACTTATTGAAATGGTAAACATAATAGAAATGTATGAGTCTCTGGTTTGAAAAAATAAATTAATCCTACTCGTTTAGATTTTCATATACATGATGATCTCTAAATTATACCAGGCAAGCATACAGGGTTTCTTTCTCACCAAATACTGTGTCGATTCTGGTGCTGCCAGTCACAAGAGACCTTTTGTGTCATTACTCCCTTGAGTCCTCATTCTTACTAGGAGTCTTGGGCAAAGACAAAAGTAACCTAGCAGTTACATCACTCTATATAAATGAAAAATGACTGCTATCTAAAAATAATGAAAGGTTCCATTTAAATTAATAAGTTATTTTTTTGTCAAGTGTTCATTTTACTTTGTAATAATGTAGTTCTGATCCAACTAGAGTGCTTTACCAGCTTTAAAAAGATCTCTAGAGATTGTATGCAGGGCAGTAATTTAATTCTTATATTTTTATTTCTTATAATGACATTTAGGGCTCAGTGTGATTTGAGATTTTTAGGACTGCTACTGACATCTTACGGAATCCATTTTATTTGGAAATTCTGATTAAATTTTTAAAACCATTTAACTCTTGTTTACAAGAAGCATCATTATAAAAAATGGACTTTTTGGTTCCTTTAAGATATTTATCCTCTTGCCATTTCTTCCTCACTTGGTTTCATAATCCTGTTTGGGTCACTATGATTAGTTGCTATGGAAATTACCTCCTATGGAAATGACTCTGATGTCATTGTAAGAATGACTTTAAATGAAAAATATCAATAGCAGACCTCAACTCTTACTAGGAAAAGGAAATTAAAAAAAAAGGATGGATCCTGAAAATGATTTCCATGGCCAACTTTTCTGACATTTTAAAAAATCTGCCATCTGCTTTTTAAAAGACTATTAAATGAATTTTAAGGTGTTAATCAGCTACTCACTTCCCCAAATTCCAAAGTCACAATGGAAATTAGCACCATACATAGAAAACCAGATATAAAAAACAGTTCATCTACCATTTCTTTAATTATTGCTATGTTTCACTTATGAGAGTTTAATGTCAACAGGACTTCAGAGTTTCATCAAGGAAACAACTTTGAATAGCACACTATAAACTTCCTTTAAAGATAAAGAATTTAATATTTCAAAATTTATCCCAGGAATTTAAAAGGTCAGACCTATAAACTAGTGAGTTAAACAATAGATTAGAGCCAGTGAACTGTTAGATGAGAATTCCAGAATGCTAAGAAGAAAATTTTCTTGGGTGGATTCTATAATTTGTGGTTTGAATAAAACTTTTGAAACATTCCACTACTATTAAAATTCTCACAATGAGAATATGGCTCAATTTAACACATTTTAAATTACTAGACAGTCTCTCTCCAAAAGAAATTTTAATGCTTTATTCTGCCTAGTGCTTGTTCACTGCCTGGTACTAATTTAGGAATAAATTAACCCTTCTAACAATTAGCATGTTATCTAGAAACTGCCTCTTGCACTCTGCTGGGGAAATCACTTAGATTCTGAAAATCAGCAGTAAATGAGAAACCCACTTCTTCATTATAAAACAGTTTCTATAACTAATACTTATTATTAATATAAATCACTATTATATTTACTATTATATTATAATTACATATTACTACATCTATACTGCCTCTGGATTAAGCCTCACAGTTTAGATTTTTTTGCATGCTGTATACCTTAAGAGCTTTTTATACTTGAGCTTGCAACCATGACCTAGGATCCAAAATGTCTTTGACAGATTTCTGCCTTGGAGCTGGCACTGGCATGGCTTCAAAATTGGTTTTAGTGTCTGCGTGGTCACCATCACTTAAACTATTTTTCCTGGCAGGAAGAAGTGTTCGAGGAGCAGCCTTTGGTTTCTGTAAGTGATGCATTAGGGTAGATAATCTTGTATCCAAAGGTGAGGTCCAAGATATACTTGTTTTTGTCCAGTTGTCCTTAACCAATTGATCTATGTTGGTCTGTGCTTTTAGGCTGAATGGAGGTTTATCAGAAGGAGGAAGGGGAGCTCGCCTCTTTTTCCCTTTTCCATCATGTAACTGCTCACTTACAGAAGAGAATACTTTTTTCTGGATGACCATTTGATGGTTACCATCAAAGAGTGTGGCCCATGGAGGTGGGGAGGATTCTTCATGTTGACCAATTAGGAACTGTCCATTCGTCTCTTCAATTTTTTTTTGTATTATATCAGTTAAACTTTCAAGTTTCATAGGGGAATCAATACCTAATAGTTTTAAGAAAAGACCATGGGAAAATAATTCAAAAGCAGTAGACACTTCTTGACCTAAGTTATTTTCCAAACCAATAAGCTATCTATAATGATCATCAAAGACTTAGACTAGCAAAAGCAAAGAAATATTTATTTTAAAAAATAACCATACCAATAGAACCAAAAAATAAGGTGAGATCCTGCACTGTACTACATATATACACCATATATATATAAATATATTCCTAAATAAATGGGTACAATCCAACTTTCAAAGGAGTAGAATTATATGAGTATTATTTTTTCCAATTCTATAGATCAAGTATTCTCTATAGAACTTTTCTTGGATTTAAAACCTATTCTGGAAAGAGAAAATGAAAAAACAAAATCTATTCTGACTTCTAGGTAAAAGTGGATTCCCTTTTTATAAAAGCCTGATATAAAAAATTGGGCTACTAAAACTGGGTTAGTATTCTTTCCTATAAACTGGTAACACCCCTGTTAAGAGGTAAAACAAAACAAAACAAAACAACAACAAAAACCCCAGTGAAGCCTTTGAACCACTATGGCGATAAAGGTACTGTTTGAAATTTTTCTTTAAAAAAAATTTTTTTTAAGACATTTAAAAAAAGTCTTAAAAAAAGACATTTAATAAAGATAAATGCCTTTATTAAATCAATCACTAGTATTTTCAAATGTGTAAATCCAAATCTATAATTTTTAATCTAACATTTTGAAGTATAAGTACAAGTACATTAGTGGCAAATTAGACTAGAATTTAGCAGTCACTTGTGCTTGTTCACAACCCTGTTCACTGAGGCAATCCTACGAAGATAAACACCCTTCAAAGTGTGGGAAAATGGAATATTAATCAATCTAGAAATTTTAAATTATCCTAAGTATTAAACTTAACCATTTTTTTGGCCTGCTATGAAAGCTTTCATTCATGTATATACATTTACTAACACTACCTAAAAACACATTTAATAAAGTACAGAAAAAAATTACTGAACATGACTACATTTTAGAACCTGTAGGCTTATATTTTCAGTATTTTCACCAGCTACTCAACCATTTATTTTGAAGCCTTCAATTTTTTGATTTTCTGCATTCAAACTATGAAAAATGTGTACTCATTAATTTTGTACTAATTCATTAAACATGAATTCCTTAGTCTATAATCATAGCCTTTTTTTTTTTTT
>JAQZBX010104406.1:0-10956 GCA_029593785.1 Cabassous unicinctus | reverse complement strand
ATATTTTATGTCTCTGGAGTTCAAAAGAATAATTCTAATTCCATTTAAACATCAATAAAATAACTCAAAATACCCTTCCTTATATCCCTATTCAAATTTTATAATTCTTATTTCCAATAGTGAAATTTTGGTTTCTCAAAAATGTCACTAAATCATCATTTCCTATAGCCTACAATAGACACTCACTAATTTTGTAATTACTACACAGTAATTTTGTTTAAAAAATGCTACTACCATTACCAAAAAGAAGTTCAGTATTATTTTGAAGTCCTTTTTGTGTTTAGAATCTATTTCATTATTTTATATCCTTAGATACTGTGTCCAAAAATTATTGGAATTAATTTTCCTTTTTTTCCTTTAAGACTACAATAGGAATTTCATGTACAGTTCAATTCATTTTCCTCTTTGTATTCAATTTTATGACTTGTTTCTTTTATCCATTTCAATGTAAATAAGAGAACTTTTACAATGTCATAAATTCATTTCCATTGCCATCTTTATCGCTCCCACCATATTTCTACCCAAAATAGGTTTTTGGATTTTTATTCTTTTTGTCAGTGAATCTTATTACAAATATTATTAATATTTTATGTATTTGTGTGCCTATATAAGTATGTGCATATGTAAACATATTATTTTTCCTTATTTTCCTTTCTTTCTTACATGAAAAAAAGACTGTTATACATATTATTTGCACCTTGCCTTTTATTTTTATTTAAATATGTTTTCTGTAAATCAGTAAATATTAGCTTTTAGAGAAACATATTCTTCAGATTCTAATAGGTTTAATAAACCTTTAGAGATGAATTATAATTTATAAAAATATGTATGATAAATATAACATTATAAGATTATTGACTATATTTTATAATATATATATATAATTTTTATAATAGGTAATATTATACATATTTGTACTTATAACATTTGTGATATAGGTAGATCAAGGTCGACTTTCTTTCTTGCCTATCAGAAAGAAATTGGTAGTTTGTTGGACAATGTCCCTATTTTGTCACATATGTTCCAATGTGCTTGAGGATGAAGTGTCAAGATGTCTATAACCGTCTGTGAAATGTTTAAATAGTGCACTGAGAAAAATGTTTATAATATAAGAACATTAGGAATAATATATGAATAAATGTATATATGGTAATTCTATGTGAAAAAATTGTACTCTGTATGAAACATTTGAAAGAATCTGTGTTATAAATTTAAAATTATATATATATATATATAAAATATGTTAGCAATTAGTAAATTCAGGTGGAGGGTACATAAGTGTTTATTATAATAGTTCAATTTTTTAATAACAATTCAATTTTTTATACCATTGTAAGTTTTCAAGATAAATGTTGGATAAAGTCAAACATGAAGATCAAAAATATTGATACAGGGAAAAATATGTCTCATACTCTGTCCCTAAACTTCAGTATAATCAATTTCCCTATTACTGTGGAAAAAAAGAGAAACTCTGAACCATGTACTTTAATTTTTGGGGGGAAATATTTTATTCACATTTAACAGTAGTAATGTGGTCATTTAGGCTTTGGGAGTTTATGCTTGTACTTTGTATGTTTTTTTCTACTAACAATTTAGAAGATTTGTAATCTCTTTATAACTACTATTTTTTTGTGTACTTTGATGAAATTGGTTTTATCTTCTATTGCTTTACATATCACTTTTAGGCTTTAGGCTTTTGGACAATAGGGATGGATGCTGTGACAGTTTAAAGTTATTTTATTAACTCATGAAAGAAAAAGATTACATTTTTGAACTAATCCATTCCTATGGGTTTGAGACCCTTTTGATTAGACTACTTCAGTGAGGTGTGACTAATATTGGTTCTCCGCCCTCTTGCTTTTTGCTATAAATGGAGACCCAGAGCAAAGGTAAGACACTATTTTGATCTGGCCATATGAGAAAAAGGACTCTATGTTTGCCCACAGCTGAGTGCAAGTAGTATACCAATGAGAAGCTCAAGGAGCTGAGGCCCTGGGAGAAATGACTGATTGGCCACAGTTGAGTTCAAGGAGAAAGTAGCACGAGATCATCAGACCTGCTATCTTGCCCGATTGTCACATGGCAGGATGCCAAGATCATCAGTAGCTAACTTTTATGAGAAAGTCTCTCTCATGGTTCTTGATTTGGATATTTCATGACCTCAGAACTGTAAGCTTCTATCCAACATAAAATTCCTATTTAAAAAGTTAACCCATATCTAGTACTTTGGACCAGCAGCCCTGTGGAAACTAAGACCGAAATTGGTACCAGGAGGGTAGAGTCATGCTGCTTGAAATTGCCAAAATGTTGGATAAGCTTTATAAATGGGTAAGGGGCATTTTTTGGCAGAATTGTGAGATGCTTGTTGGAAGAGGCCTAGAGTGCTTTGAAGAGACTGTTCACAAAAATACGGATGCTAAAGCTAGTTCTGATAAAGATGCAGACAGAAATGATGCCTGGAAATAAAGTCACCCTTGCTTTACAGTGGCAGAGGACTTGGCAAAATTGACTCTGATGTTAGATGGAAGGCAGAATTTGAAAATGACAAGCTTGGATATTTAGCTGAGAAGATTTTTAAAGTAAATGTGGAAAACATAGCCTTGCTTCTTATTGCAGCTCATAGCAAAATGAGAGAGGAAGGAGATAAGCTGAAGACTGGATTGCTGGTCTCAAAGAAACCAGAAATTGATGATTTTGGAAATTCTAAGTTTCTGGAAAACAAGCTCCCAGAAGACAGTGCCCCATGTGAGGACCTAACTGAACTGGGAACTAGGCATCCCGTTCTTTGCAAGTCACGATTGGAAATGCAGCTATCTAGGAAGAACTTTTAGAAAGTCTTACTTTCTGATGGCTTTGACCTCTGTAAAGTACATGCAAAAATAAGAAGTTATTTGTTATTTCTGCATGAATGAAGCCACTGTAAGCCTGGTTCAAAAGAGATAAAGAGTTGGGAGATTTAAGGAAAACTATCTTCAAGAGGAAAACCATGGAAACTGAGGTCTGGACCTAAGACATCTTCTCCGGTTGAGAGAAGGACCCCATCCCTGTGTGCAGAAAGGGTGAGTTGGCCCCAGCATTTGATGAGGATGAATCTTCCAGCCCATTGTTTAGGTAAGGTTTGACTGCCCTAAGCTGCAGAAAGCATGGTGCATATTCCATGAAGATTAGAGAGAGTTAGTTTGCCACCCCGCTTTTTGAGGGGCTTGGGCCTGTGAGCCACATATTAGAAAGTTACCCCCACCCCACTGTACTAAGGGGGTTGATATTGTCCTCCAGGAATTGAGGAAAATGTGGCTGTCACCTCAATGTTCTTGGAGAGTGAAGTCTAGATCTCAGCCATCAGGCAGATGCTTGATGAGAGTGGAACAGAGAAGATGGTCATTGGTTAAGCCCATCAAAGGATGGGCCCCCATAAGGTCCCAAGGAAAAGGAGACATCATTCTGTATATGACTCTCTAAGATTTTGAAACCTAATGGAGTATGCCCTGCAGGTTTTTGGAACACTTTGGGGCCCATGATGCCTGTTTTCCTCCCAATTTCTCCATATAGTAATGTAAAAATTTATCCTCTGTATGCCCTTCCTTAGTTTGTTGGAAGTAGATAATGTTTCTAAGATTAACAGTCTAAAGTCAGAGAGTGATGTTACATCAATACAAACTGCATGCTGATAACTGATTGTTATGATATTTTTTATTTAACATTGTTATTGAAATGATTTAAGGTTTTAGAAATATTGCGATGTAATGAAGATATTTTGCATATGGAAAGAACATTTCTTTTTGGGGTTCAGAGGGTGAAATGTGACAGTTTGAATTTTTTGTTAATCTCCAAAAAAAATAAGCATATGTTTTTGAACTAATCTATTCATGCTTTTGATTGGACTCCATCAGTAATGCATGACTCAGGTTGAGTCTGCACCCTCCAGCTGGTTTATGTATGTGGAGACACAGGGAAAAAGAAAGCCAACATTTTCATCTGGCCATGTGAGACTCCAGGTTCACCAAGAGCTGAGCTTGAGGAAAGAAATGCCAGGATGCTCAAGGAGCCAAGACTCAGGAACACATGACATGTTAGTCACAGCTGCTTTCAAGCAGAAAGTAGAGAAGACCGGCAGACATGCTGTCTTGCCTGATTGTCATGTGACAAGATGCCAGGATCATAAGTAGCTGTCTTTGGTAAGAAGACATCTTTGATGGTGCCTTGCTCTGGACATTTCATGATCTCAAAACTGTAAGCTTTAACTCAAAAAAAAAATTCCCATTATAAAAACTGACCCATTTCTAGTACTTTGTATCAGCAGTCCTGTGGCAAACTAAGAAATATGCTCTACTATAACATATAAGGAAACGTCTTTACTTTATATCCCAAGTGTTTTCAAATCTTTTCTCACCCCCTGCTTTTTTTGTTGTTGTTGTTGTTGTTGTTTACTCTATCAGTCTAGAATCATGATATTCTTGAATAAAAAAACATCCCTCAAAAATTTACTTAAGCTAAGTAGACTTTCCTCTTCTGCCACACAAAAGAATTGTTGAATTGAAATGCCAGCACAGATATCACCAGGCAGCCAGGCCTCTTTAGTATTCAGCATCCTGAGTACATGGCTCTGATTTCCCAGGAATGGAATTAAGCACTCCAATTCCAATCATTACATCATGGTCCAGACACCTGGAAAGACAGAAGGAGGTAGGGCAGAAGATTAAGTGTGAACTGAGTTCAGCTTTTATAAGAATTTTCCTGAAAGTAGTTCCAAAAAATTCCACATACTCTATATTTGAAAGAGTTGAGTTAAATGACAGCTCTCACCCTCCTCTTTGCAGGAAGGCTTGGGAGCCTTGTTTTTATTTACCATAGCTCTAAGGAAAGTAACTAACAGTATCAGGAATTGCATGTATTTTGAATTCTTCTTTTCCTGAATTTTATATATAAAATATCATGACATAAAAATTAAGTATCTGTAAACTCTCTATTTTGATACCCAGAGAGAAATATTTGAAAATCACCAGGCTTATTTTGCACTTCCTCTAACTTTGAATTTTCAATTGTTGTTTTGGCAAATTACTAATTATCTACAGATGTTTATTCTCCTTCCTCTTCCACATTTGGTGGGGACATTCCATCCAAATGTTATCAACATACATAACTTCTAGGCTAGAGGATACAATTACAGCAGCCCTTGTAGCTGAGTATAGCAATATGATGAACTTTGAGGCTAATGAGTTTTAGTGGATAAGATGTATGTTCTGGGTCATAATCACATAAGTAAGGTTAATGACCTCTACATTCTTTTTTATTTTACATTAGCCAGGCAAGAACCAGAATTTGCATTTTTGTACCATCATAAATTGGTGTTCAAGAGCACCAATCCAGGAAGACACAGAAACAATGAAATAGAAGAAACTTGTGTTTCCAGAAAAGAACAGCCTCCTTTGAGTACTGCCTAGCAGTTAAACCTGTACATGAGATTCAATCAATAAAAATAAAAATCTTCTTTTTTCATAAAAGAGAGTTAAATGAGTATCCATTAAAGAAGCTGGATAGGTTCCTAATATAGATATTAATCCTGACTGTCAACATTATGAACTTTATATTTGTACAACATAAAAACTTAATAATCAACAAAGTCCCTTAATAGTATTTTATCCATTCATCTATTAACACATGGACCAACTCCTTCCAGATTCCTCAGCTGAAGAAAGGATTTTAAAGCTAGAATACCTGTTAGACTAATAATAATAATTAGTATCAGAATTATGAACATCATGTAAAAACTATATACAGCGAGGAGAACAAAAATATAGCTCATTCAATTTCCCCATTATTTTTTATTTTATTTTATTTTTAAATTAGCATTTTAAAATTAAATTGCATTAAAATAGACTTTTTGGTATACGGTTCTAAGAATTTTAACACCTCTGTAGATTCTTGGAATCATCACCACAATCAAGATGTAGAAAAGTTTGTAAAAACTTCCCATTGCTACTCCTTTATAATCACACTAACATGAAACTCTAACCGCTGGCAATTACTGTTTTGTTCACCCTCACTATGCTTTTGCTCTCTCAAGAATGTCATGTAAAGAGAATCATAATATATGTGAATTTTTGACACTATGTAGGTTTTTAAAATTCAAAATAATGTCTTTAAGATTCACCTAACTTGTTGCACACATCAAAAATTTATTCATTTTATTGTTAATTATAATTCTATTATATGGATGTTCCATAGATGGTTTATCATTTCTTCTATTGAAGGACACTGTAGTTGTTCCCAGATTTTGCTTATAAAGAGTTACTATAAATATATTTTCTTACGTCTCTGTCCCCCTCATTGTTTTGCACTGTCTGTCTGCTCTCAGTGTCTGTTAATAGTGTGCTCATCATCTTTTTTTTTTTCAATTGATTTTTTTTTATTGTGGGTAAAAATCAAATTTTTCACAATGCATATCAATATTTGTAAAATGATATATAAATACATATGCGTATAAGTTCATTTGCTTACATAAATGTTATTTTATATATATATATATATATTTTAAAGGTACTTAAATAACCTAAATATTACTCAGAAATTAAAGGGATTCCCATGTTCCCCACCGCCCACACCTCCAACAACATCCCACACCACTATCCTTAATCAGTGTGGCACCACACCCGCAATGGATATACACATCCTGGGGCCTTGCCACCAAGCAGAGACCACAGTTCACATCATAGACCACACTCTCTCCAACACAGTTCTGCATGGTATATGCTGATGCAAAATGGCCTACATCCGTCGCCGCAACGCGACTCAGGACAACCCCCAAGTCCCAAAAAAGCCCCTGTATTTCACCTGCCACTCCCCTTCCTGCCCCCTAAACGTAAAGTGGCCATCGGCTCCACCTTACTGTTACAATTTCTTCCATTGCTTGAATCACAATATGTCTACAAGAGAACACCACCAAGTCCAATCTAGTCCATAGCTCGTCCCCCAATCCTGAGGGGACTGGGATAGTGATGTCCACTCCACCTCCAAGTGAGAAAGGTCTTATATCCCATGGATATGTTGGATGGGATTATTCTGCCTGCAGCTGCAGGCCCTCTCTATTCCATGGGATGACCATTGCCCATTGTCATCTCCTCGCCAGGTGACTTGGATGAGTCCTTTGAGGTGTAGGGTAGGAGTTGCAGCTCCACTGAGATTCCAGGCACAGCTGGCATATAGATAAGCCAGAGGCTCCAGTCGCTGGAAGTATACTTAAAAACTCCAGCATCACATTAGGTTTGAATAGAAGGGACTGATGGACCATGTTCAAGGAGGACTTATTTGAGTCCAACTCTGTCACTCTCAGGAGCACAGATTCCAACGAAGAGCCCACTAGTTAGGTATCAATCTCTAGGGATATCCCCACTTATAAAGGACCTAGGTGACTCCAGAGCCCTCAGCATTCCCTCTATGTGGGGTGATATCCATTTTGGTGTTCTATGAGATCCTACTGAGGTGTGCATAAGCATTACATCTGGGATGACCTTCCGACTCTTTTTGAAGTCTCTTAGCCACATGAACTCATTTTTCTTTACCTTTTCCCCCTTTTATTCAAGATCTTTTTTCAAACATGTTGCCAGTTTGCACTTTGTTTTAATCCCTCCTTGGCAGGGAGGCTCATCCCTGGGAGTCATATCCCTCATTGTGGGAAGGTAATGCATTCATATGCTGAGTTTGGCTTAGAGAGAGGCCACATTTGATCAACAAGGAGGCTCTCAGGTGGCAACCCTTAGCCACCCCATAACAGTAGACTAAGTTTCAATTACAAGAGCAAATACTCATAAGCCTAGTCCTCAATAACAAGAACCCATCAGAGGATCATCCTCTTTTGCCAGACACTGCTTCTGCACTCTGGGGACCGTTGCTGCTCCCTTGGGGAATGTGGCAGAGCTCTCCAGGCTGGGAATTCAGATTCCCTAATTTATTAATTGTCTACCCACTGGGACCATGCCCCATCCCTTGTTCATTTGAACAATTTTATATATCTTTCATGTATATTCAGATGGACTTACTCCCATGAATCCCTCATCCCAGACACCGCCCACCAATGATCCTCTGGAGCCCCCCTTGTAACCCTTCAGTGATCTAAATCTTCCTTGAACATGAAGCCCATATAATAACAATTAATACAATTAATAGGAAAAAAATAATAATTATAAGCTGAAATGCAAGAGATAAGTATAAGGAAACTCAAAAGAAAAAAAAAGAAACTAAACTAAAAATAAAATATCATTAGCAGATTGAGACATTCAAAAAAATGGGAAAAAAACAAAAAGAATCCTTTTTAAAAAAAATTATTCTTTTTTCCTTTTATCATTGTATTATCAGATGTCCAGTGTACCATGACACCTTCCCCTTCTCATTCCCCAGTGTCTCCCAAATTTTGATTTAATTTTCAAAGAAGTTTTAGGTCACAGCAAAGTCACACACAGAATTCTAAAGACTCCCACCTACCCAAACTCCCTCCCACTTCCCCACCCCATATTAAAACCTTTTTTTAAAAATGGATATTAGCATTGTTATAACTGTTATACAGATAGTAAAATATAGCAACTAAACATTGTCAATGTTTTACAGTATATTTTATAATTTAGACTGTACAGTTTAATAATTTTTGATGATATTTACCATGTCCTGTGTCCATTATTGTTAGGTAATGAAGAATATTTCCCATGACCCCTAAATACCCCATTTGACATTTTCTGTTCCTTCCTCCCCACCCCCTGAGGCATATGACTCTCCCCTGTCTTGGCTCATGGGTTGACAAGATTCATAGTTACATGCCCTGGGTATTCTAACCTGCCCTTCCTAATCTAGCCACCTGTTAGCCCTGCACCATCAAACCCAGTAAAAACTCTAATCACCTGTCCTATCATTCAATATATAACTATACTCTATCAATATACCATAGATTATGTCCATATGGGTGATGGCTCGCAACCTACCCTCCTCTCTCTCTCCCTTGTTAACCTATCTTTCAGTCAGTGCTTCTCAGAAACTGATAATTTTCCTCAGTTCAAATCAATGAGGTCATAAATTTTTCCTCCTTCAATGCCTGGCTTGTTTCACTCAACATAAGATCTTCAAGATTCATCCATGTTATTCCATGTGTTAGCACTTTATTCCTTCTAACAGTTGAGTAATATTCCATTGTATGTATGTACCACATTTTGCTTATCCATTCATCTGTTGATGGGCACCAGGGCTGACTCCAACTTTTGGCAATGGTGAACAATGCCACTATGAACATTGGTGTGCATAAATCTGTTCATGTCTTTGCTTTCAATTCTTCTGGGTATATACCCAGTAGTGGAATTGCTGGATCATAAGGAAGATCTATTGTTAGTTTTCTGAGGAATCACCAAACTGTCCTCCACAGTGGCTGGACCATTCCACAATCCCACCAACAGTGGATGAGGTTTCCTATTCCTCCACATCCTCTCCAACACTTAGAGTCTGCTGTTTTTTTAATAGCTGCCATTCTGGTGGGTGTAAGATGGTATCTCATTGTGGTTTTGATTTGCATTTCCCTAATAGCTAGCGATGTTGAGCATTTTTTCATGTGCTTTTTAGCCATTTGTATTTCTTCCTTGGAGAAGTGTCTTTTCAGGTCACTTGCCCATTTTTTAAATGGGTTGCTTGTCTTTTTATTTTTGAGGTGAAAGATTTCTTGATATATGCAGAATATTAGGCTTCTATCAGATATATGAATGCCAAATATTTTCTCCCATTTTGATAAGGTCCCATTTATCCATTTTTTCTCTTGCTGCTCGTGCTTTGGCTGTGAAGTTCATGAAACCATTTCCTCTTACAAGGTCCTCTAGATGCTTCCCTACCTTATCTTCCAAGGTCTTTATGGTTTTGGCTCTTAATATTTAGATCTTTGATCCATCTGGAGTTGATTTTTGTATAAAGTGTGAGTTGGTATTCTCCTCTCATACTTTTGGATATGGATACCCAGTTCTCCAAGCACCACTTTTTAAAGAGGCCATTCTCTCCCAACTGAGTGGGCTTGGTGGCCTTGTCGAATATCAGATTATGCTATATGCGAGGATCTATATCAGTACTCTCAATTCAGTTCCATTGGTCAGTAGGTCTATCCTTGTGCCAATACCATGCAGTTTTGATCACTATAGCTTTGTAGTATGATTTTTTTTTTAATTTTTTATTTTTTTAATTGTGGGTAAAAATCAAATTTTTCACATAACATACCACTATTTGTAAAATGATATATAAATACTTATGCATATATGTGCATTTGTTTACATAAATGTTATTTGTTATATATATATATATTTTAAAGGTGCTTAGATTACCTAAATATTACTCAGAAATTACAGGGATTCCCATGTTCCCAACGGCCCACACCTCCAACAACATCCCACACCACCATTCCTCATCCGTGTGGTACAACACCCACAATGGATATACACATCCTGGGGCCTTGCCACCAAGCATAGACCACAGTTCACATCAGAGACCACACTCTCTCCCACCCAGTTCTGCATGTTTAAAGTCAGGTAATGTGATACCTTTAACTTCATTTTTCATTTTCAATATGTCTATGGCAATTCGGCGCCTGTTCCTTCTCCAAATATATTTTGTGGTTAGATTTTCCAGTTCCTTAAAAAATATATTGTTGATTTTTATTGGGATTGCATTAAATCTGTAGATTAATTTGGGTAGGATAGACATCTTGATGATGTTTTGTCTTCCTACCTGTTGTTGTCAGGGTGAAGCACAAAAAAAGAGTTAGACAAGTTGATGCATATGAAGCAGAGGGCTGCAGCTCACTCAGGCAAAACAGCCCCGAGATCACTGTGACCCTTTCTTTTATTCAGCTTACAACAGTGTATAAATTCGCGCCCCCTCCTCTTGCTTTCCCACCATGTTTCTCTTACTACAGCAAGAACACTGCCTTTTCTGGCAGTC
>JAQZBX010104405.1:0-10954 GCA_029593785.1 Cabassous unicinctus | reverse complement strand
AAAAAAAAAAAAAATTACAGACCAAGCTCCCTAATGAACACAGATGCAAAAATTCTCAACAAAATACTTGCAAATAGAATCCAACAGCATATTAAAGGAATTATATACATCACGACCAAGCGGGACTTATTCCTGGTATGCAAGGGTGGTTCAACATAAGAAAATCAATTAATGTAGTACACCACATCAACAAATTGAAGTGAAAACCCCACATGATCATCTCGATTGATGCAGAAAAGGCATTTGACAAAATCCAGCATCCTTTCTTGATAAAAACATTTCAAAAGATATAGAAGGAATGTTCCCAAAAAATAAATAAGTAAATAAAAAAGAATAAATAAATAAGAAGGAATGTTCCTTAACATAATAAAGGGCATATATGAAAATCCCACAGCCAACAGTATATTCAATGGGAAGAGGTTGAAAGCTTTCCCTCTAAGATCAGGAACAAGACAAGGATGCCCACTGTCACCACTGTTATTCAACATTGTCCTAGAAGTTCTAGCGAGAGCAGTTAAGCAAGAAAAAGAAATAAAAGGCATAGAAATTGGAAAAGAGGAAGTAAAACTCACTATTCGCAGATGACATGATCCTATATTTAGAAAATCCCAAGACATCTACAACAAAGCTACTTGAGCTAAAAACGAGTTCAGCAAAGTGGCAGGACAGTAGCAGAAATCAGAATCGTTTCTATATACCACTAATTAGCAAGCTGAAGAGGAAATCTGGAAAAATATTCCATTTACAATAGCAACAAAAAGACTCAGATATCTAGGAATTCTTTTAACTAGGAATGTAAAGAATCTGTATTCAGAAAACCACAAAACACTGCTAAAAGGAAAAAAAAAAAAGACGTAAACAAATGGAAGGACATTCGTGTTCATGGATTGGAAGACTAGACATCGTGAAGATGTCCATTCTACTCAAACTAATTTAGAGACCCGATGCAATGCCAATAAAAATTCCAGCAGCCTACTTTACAGAAACAGAAAAGTCAATTACCAAATTTATTTGGAAGGGAAAGGGGCCCCAAATAGCCAAAAACATCCTAAAAAGGAAGAGCGAAGTCAGAGGACTCCTGCTTCCTGACCTTGAAGTATATTATAAAGCTACAGTGGTCAAAACAGCATGGCATTATTATTGGTATAACAACATGATACTTACGTAATCTAAGTATCTTTTTTTTTTTAAGGATTTATTTTATTCCCCAGCACCCCCCTTGTTGTTTTACTCTCGCTGTCTGCTCTCTGTGTCCATTCGCTGTGTGCTCTCTGTGTCTGCTTGTCTTCTCTTCTCGTCTTCTCTTTAGAAGGCACTGGGAAACGACCTGGGACCTCCGATGTGGGAGAGAGGCACCCAATCACTTGAGCCACCTCAGCTCCCTGGTTTGTTGTGTCTCTCACTGTCTCTCCTCTTTGTCTCTTTTTGTTGCGTTAGCCCTCCACAAGGGCCAGCTCGCCTTCACCAGAAGGCCCTGGGAAACAAACCCGGGACCTCCCATATAGTAGATGGGAGCCCAATCGCTTAGCCACATCCGCTTCCCCTAAGTATCTTTTGAAAAAAATAAAAATTAAAAAACCCAGCATGGTATTGGCATAAAGATAGACACATTGATCAATGGAATTGAATTGCGAGTTCAGAAATAGACCCTCACCTCTATGGTCAATTGCTTTTCTATAAGCCTACCAAGTCTATTTTTCTGGGACACAACAGTCTCTTCAACAACTGGGACAACTGGGTATCTATAACCACAAGAAAGAAAGAGGACCGCCATCTCACTCCCTGTACAAGAATCAACTCAAAATGGATCAAAGACCTAAACAAAAAGCCAGGACCATAAAACTCCAAAAAGATAAAGTAGGAAAACATCTACAAGACCTTGTAGTTGGTGGGGGTCTTTTTACACCCAAAGCATGAGCAACTAAAGAAAAAATAGATAAATGGGACCTTCTCAAAATTAAACACTTCTGCACCTCAAAGGACTTTGGGAAGAGGGTGAAAAGGCAGCCGACTCAATGGGAGAAAATATTTGCAAATCACATATCCAACAAGGGTCTAATATCCATGATATATAAAGAGATTCTACAACTCAACAATAAAAAGACAAATGATCTGATTAAAAAATGGGCAAAAGACCTGAACAGAAATTTTGCTAAAGAAGAAATACAAATAGTGAAAAAACACATGAAAAAATGCTCAGCATCACTGGCTATTAGGGAAATGCAAGTCAAAGTTACAATGAGATATCATGTTACACACACTAGAATGGCCACTATTAACAAAACATAAAACTACAAGTGTTGGAGAGGATGTGGAGAGATAGGAACACTTATTCACTGTTGGTGGGAATGCAGAATGGTACAGCCACTGTGGAGGACTGTTTGGCGGTTCCTAAGGAAGTTAGATATAGATCTACCATGTAACCCAGAAATATGGCTACTGGGTATATACCCAGAAGAACTGAGAGCAGTGACACGAACAGACATCTGCACACCGATGTTCATCATGGTATTATTCATAATTGCCAAAAGATGGAAACATCCCGGGTGTCCATCAACTGATGAATGGATTCACTGTGGTATATATACACGACAGAATATTATTCAGTTGTAAGAAGAAATGAAGTTGTCAAGCACATGACAACATGGATGAATCTGCAGGACATTATGTTGCATGAAGCAAGCCAGGCACAAAAGGACAAATACTGTATGACTTTACTATTATGAACTAAATATAATGCGCAAACTCATGGAGTTAATAACTAGAATATAAGTCACCAGAGAAAAGAATGTGGTTAGAGAATGGAAAGCTGAAGTTTAATCTGTGCAGAATTGATAAAAAAGTTGTTTGGAAATGAACAGAAATGGTGAAAGCACGTCATAGGATTTGTAATTAGTAGCGCTAACATATGGGTATGAAAGTGGTTTGTTTTTTGTTCTTTTTCTTTTATTAGAGTAATGAAAATGCTGTAATATTGATGGAGTGATGAATGCACAACTCAGTGATTATACCAAATGCTACTGATTGTACACTTTAGACAAATTGTATGTTTCATGAACAAAAAAAATTAATAGGGTGGGTTGGGGGAAAAATACACCAAATGTAAGATACGGACTACAGTTAGTACTAACACTTTGATGATGCTCTTTCATAATTTGTTACAAATATTTCACAGAAATGCAAGGTATCTGTGGTGGGGTGATGGATTGGTATTTTTTTTATATAATAATTTTTTTTTTTTTTAAAAGACACTTAGATTACATAAATGTTACACAAAAAATATAGGGGGCATGGCATGTCTGTCTTATAAGTTCACGACTTTTACTGCATACTTACTGTTTATGTATATCCATGTATGAATGACATACTTCAATAAATTGTTTTTGTTTTTTAAAAAGGCCAGCTCTCTGGCTGAGGCCACCCTCTGGGCACTCTGATGTCACCCCTGCCACTCTTCCACCCCTTCCCCTTTCCCTGCCTCGCCCGCCGCTCCCTCACAGCCTCCTCTGGGAACGCGTCCTTACTGAACTCTGTGCCCGGGACCCCTGGCCTCAGGCTCTCATCCTGAGAGGAGCTGACCTAAGCAGTGCTTAGATCATTTCGTCCTCGGAATACCCCTTGGGGTTGTCCCCATTCTACAGCTGAAGAAACTGAGGTACGCAACAGTTTGTTGCCTTAACACAGGGCCACACAGCCAGGACTCTCACTCAGGCCGTGGGGCTCCAGAGCGCACGCTCACTCGACCACTCTCACTGTGCCTCGCAAGCCTTCTAGGCCAAGCCCTCCTGCTACCGCAGGAAGGTGGAGAAAGGCCAGAGAGGGGCCGCCGCCTCCTATGAGCACACAGCTGACTGTTACTTTATTGTTTTTAGGAGGTACTGGGGATTGAACCCGGGACCTCGTACGTGTGAAGCAGGCGCTCAACCCCTGAGCCACACCAGCTCCCCTCCCAGCAGACTTTTATTGAGCTGGACCGCTACCAAGGACTCTTGGTTCTTGCCTAAGGGTCAACTGGGGGGAAGAAATCAATTTAAGTGCCCTTGGGGGTGTCCTTTTTCCAGCACTTGACTCTGGGCCAGCTCCATGTTTGACGCTTTCTTTATTTTCCCTCAGCTACCCCTGGAGTTAGGAGTTGCTGTCCCCATTTTATGGAGGAGGAACCTGAGGCTGGGTCAGGTCACCCTGGGATTTGAACTCAGGTCGGCCTCATTCCAAAGCCTCTCTGCCCTCTACCCCGCAGATGTGAGAACAGCTTTTCGCCCCGCGCTGTCCTATACGACAGCCAGTGCCAGCTACCGGGCGCTTGAGGGGGCTCGTCGAATGGAGATGTGCTCTAAGGATCCATACTCCAGAATTCAAAGACTTAACGTGAAAAAAGTACAGGACACCTCACTGATAATTTTGACATTGATTACATAGTGAGAGGATAACATTTCGGATCTACTGGATCCAATGTATTATTGAAATTAATTTCACACATTTCTTTTTACTTTTTAAAATGTCTGCTAGAAAATCTGAAAGTACACAGGAGGCTTGCATTTGCATTTCTCTTGGGCAGCGCTGCCGTAAGCTGCCCTTCAGGAAAGACCATGTCATCAGTTCCCCTTCTCTCCTGCAGCCCCAGTTGTTCCTCCAGAGGCGCAGAATTCCTTCTACAGCTCGAGCCTTATCTTTGCAGGGCATGGACCTTCACCTCCCCAGTCCAGTGGCCTGGAAGCCTCTTCTACACAAACTAACAAGTAGCTTCTACGGGATGCTCTCCAGCTGACAAGATGGACTTCCAAAAACAAGAGGCAGGGATGTGCTTCTTAATCTGGAAACTTTGAGACAAGAGGCTGTCGGGGTCCTTGAGTCCAACCCCAAGTGCTCATCATGCAGAAAGCAACCCTGCTCCGTGCAGGGCCTGCCCCTCTGAGCAGCCTGCCCCGCCCCACCCCACCCCCTGCAGTGGAAGCAGAATGGCTGCTCCCTGTCCCCCGAAATCCAGCTACCCCTAGCCCACTGCCCAGCACCCACCCAAAGTAGCACCTGGAACCTGACCCGAACTTGGTGGGCTCCACCTCCACCCAGGGATCCCTTCTGCCCAATTACTGCTCCTGTAACAGGTGGAAGAAATGTTTTCGTCCTTGTTGTGTTCCCAAAGTTTCCTGTGCAAAATAAAAATAACCGTGAAAGGCACGCCTGGCATCTGCCTGTCTCCACTGGGGTGAGGGCAGCGGCCAAGTGGGGAACCCGAGGCAGCCTGCCCAAGCCAGACTGATGCGCGGTGCCAATTAAATTCGTCTGGTCGTGCACCACGGGCTGTTTCATGACAAGCCCAGCAGGGATCTGGGCAGTTGTGGAGGCAAAGCCGAGCTCTCCCACACAAGGGCTGCTGCGTGCACAGCACAGCAATGAAAGGGTGCCCCAAGAGGCTGAGGGTGGGGGTAGGAGCTGGGAGGTGTAGTGGGGGCATCTGGGGCTTCCTCCAGGCAGGAAGGGCAGCTCCCAGGTCAGCCCCAGAAACCTCAGGGTGCCGTGCAGCAATGTCACAAATCTAAAAATCCCTCAGGAAGTTTAACATATTCCACACAGGATTACCACGTGATCCAGCAATTCCACTCCTAGGTGTACACCCTAAAGAACTGAAAGTGGGTGTTCAAACAAAACCTTGTACATGGATATGAAGGTGGAAACAACTCTAATGTCCCTCAGTGGAAGACTGGAGAAACAAAATGTGGTCCGTCCACGTGATGGAATAAAACACAAAAAGGAATGCAGTGCTGATACGTGCTACCATGTGGACGAACCCGGACACCACGATAACTAAGAGGAAAAAGCCAGACACAAGAGGACAAATATTGTATGATTCCACTTGGATGAAATATCTAGAATAGGCAAATTCACAGAGCCAGAAAGTAGACTACAGGTCACCAGGGGCCAGGGCTGGGAGTGGGCTGGGGAAGGGGCATTACTGCTTAATGGGGACCGAGTTTCTGTCTGGGCTGCTGAAAAGGCTTTGGTAACGGACGGTGGCGATGGCAGCACAATACTGTGAGATTAATGAATGCCACTGAATTGTCACATGAAAGTGGTGAAAAGGGGAAATTTTGTGTTGTATAAATGTGACCACAATAAAAATTAAAAAAAAAAGTTAACCCAGCAATTCCATTCCTAGCATGTACTCAAGAGAATTAAAAACGTATGTCCATATAAAAACTTGTATACGAACGTACTTAACAACAATATTGATAATAGCCCAACGACAGAGAGAACCCGAATGTCCATCAACTGATGAGTGGATAAACAAAATGTAGGATATTTATACAATTATTTGGTCATAAAAAGGAATGAAATACTGAGACACACCGAAAAATGGATGAGCCCTGAAAACATTCTGCTCAGTGAAAGAAGCCAGGCCCCAAAGACCACACGTGATATGATTCCATCTGTACGAAATAGCCAGTAAAGTAAGTGTCCAAGTAGAGTCTGAAGGTTAGTTAAGAGTAAAATACCGTTGTTTCTTACTTTTGACATATGACTGTGGTAGGTAATAAAAGATGTTAATATTAGAGGACATTGACTGGGGGACATAGGGGAACTCTCTGTATTATCTTTGCAACTTTTCTGTCAATCTAAAATTACTCCAATAAAAAATTATTTTTAAAAAGTAAAAACAGGGGAGCGGATGTGGTTCAAGCAGTTGAGCACCCGCCTTCCATATGGGAGGTTCCAGGTTCAGGTCCTGGTGCCTCCTGAAAAAAAACAAAAACAAAGAAGCAAAACAAACAGTAAAACCAACTCAAGGAAGCGGATGTGACTCAGTGGTTGAGCACTGGCTTCCCACATACGAGGTCCCAGGTTCAATCCCTGGCCCGCGGTACCTCAAAAAATAAATAAATAAAAACAGAAACAAAAAACACCCCATAAAACCACAGTGCAAAACAGCACGTAAAGGGTATTATCGGGGAAGCGGATGTGGCTCAAGCAATTGAGCTCCTGCCTACCATGTGATAGGTTCTGGGTTTGGTTCCCAGTGCCTCCTGGAGAAGATGAGCAAGACAGCAAGCTGGCGTGATGGGCAGGTGTGGTGAGCTGACGCAACAAGATGACGCAACAAAGAGACACAGAGGAAAGACAATGAGAGACACAACAAACCAGGGAGCTGAGGTGGCTCAAGCAATTGAGTGCCTCTCCCACATGGGAGGTCCCAGGTTTGGTTCCCAGTGCTTCCTAAAGAGAAAACGAGCAGACACAGAGAGCACACAGTGAGTGCAAACAACGAGGGGTGGGGGGATAAAGAAATAAAATAAGCCTTTAAAAAAAAAAAGTGTTACCATTCTGGGGTGGGGGAAAAACCCTTATGCAAATATGTATACTTGAATATTCACAGAACATCTGTGGAAAGATCCAGAACAAGTAGCCTCCAGAGCTGTTTTGCAGCAGGGAGCTGGGGAAATGGAAGTCAGCAGTAGAGGGCACACCGAGTTTTTATCCTAAACCCTCTCTTATTGTTTGATTTTTTTTTTTTTAATCACATTTCTTTTTTTTTTCAAGAAAGAAAAATTAAACAAACAAACAAAAAAACCCATGTCTTTGAGTCTTGAGGTTGAAGGAAATTGGGGCTAAGGATCTAGAATTCCCCAGGCCCAGACCATTTTGATGACAGAACATTTTAACCAAAATGCCTAGCTAATTTTGGGCTGTTACTCAGCTCTGAACTCCAGTCTCTGGCAGTGCTGCCTTCTGAAACATTTTCAAAGGAGGAAATTCAAATTTTGCCCCCACCTGAGTTGAGTTCTGAGAGGGTCTTTGGGCAGGTGTGTTTTGTGTGTGTGTGTGTGTGTGTGTGTGTACGCACCCGCCCTCAGCTGCTCACACCTGCTGGCCACGCTGCCCACCTTGACTCTCCTGGAACTCAGAGCAGAAGCCCTGGTGTGGGGAGGGGCAGGCAGAGGCAGTGACAGAGCGTACTGGCTTTACTAATCTGTCGACCCTACTCTAGGTCTTTGCTATTTTTCCTGCTTGAGTCTATCAATTACTAAGAGAAGCACGTTAAAAATCTCCCACTATGATTGTGGATGTAGTTGGCTTTGTACTTCTGTCCACCTTTTAAAAAAATATATTTCTTCTTCTAAAGCATATGGTTCAGTGTCCAACCATCACCTCTATCTAATTCCAGAACATTTTCTTCACCCCAAAAAGAAACCCTGTACCATTGACCGATGGCTCCCATTCCCCTGACGGTGCTGCAGGAATGCGACTCAGGCCACGGCACGTGCCTGCCTGCTCCGCCCAGGCGCGGTCCAGGCGTTCCAGCCATGATGACTGAGATGGGGTGAGCCAGGGGACCCAACAGAAGCCCGTCTGGGACAGGAAACTCTTGGCCACCAGAATACCAAAGTGGCCAAGCCGTGGAGCTGGACGTGGTCCAGTCACCTCCCCTGTCCGAACTGCACGTGTCCAGCAGCCCTGGCTCAAGGAGTCCCAGAGAGGTAGAAGCCCCCTGGCAGCACACCTGAGTTCCAGTTCTGCCTCTGCCTCTAACCTGCGGCGTGACCTTGGACAAGTCACCGCCCTACCCTCAGCCTAAGTTTTTCCCATCTGTTGAGTAAGGAGGCTGGACTACATAATAGCTCATAATAGTAATAGGTAGCACTTTTGCTGACTGTTTTCTATGTACCAGGCACTATTCTAAGCTTCCTTTACAGAGGGGACAGCTGAGGCATATAGAGGTCAAGGACTTGATCAAGGTCACTCAGCAGGTAAGTGGTAGTCAGCGTTCACACCTGGGCAGATGGGCTCCAGAGCCGGTGCTTGTAACTGCTAAGACGTGTTTTTCCTCATTGCACTAATCACATCTCAACAAAGGAAACCCAAGAAAAAGGAAATTCAAGCTCCAATCAAATTTTGTTGTTGTCGTCGTACAGCCCTTAGCACTTTGCAGACTTTATTCTCACGGAGTTGTAACCACAGGACTGACCTTCAGGCCCTCCACACAAAACCATCTCCCACCCATCAAACAGGAAGAGCTGGCTTTTAAGGAGAGCTGAGGACTTCTCCCCAGACTACAGAGATGGGCATGAAATCCCTTGGGAGAAAGCTGAAGAGGCAGCTGCCGATTAACAGGGAAGACTGCTGCAGAATACAGGTCTGACGGAGCTCCTCAGAAGCCCAAACAAAATCCCACTGTCTTCCCCAGCCCCAGCAGAGGGCCCGGCGTGTAGAAGGCTCTAGACAGCTGTTTGTAGGATGAATGACAGTTGAGGGGTTCCAGCGCCATGCAGAGCTGGGATGCCATCCCGGGCTGGTCACTTTCACACTTTTAAATCTTTTCCTATCACACTTAGAAAAACATCCAAACCTTGGCCTCTAAGGGGCTACCTAAGCCAAGCCTTGCCGACCCTTCTGACCACATCTCCAACCGCTCTCTGCCTCGATCATCTTCTCCAGTCACACTGGCCTTGGTTTTCCACAAACAAACCTGACTCATTTGTGCCCCAGAGCCTTTGCACTTGCTGTCCTCCCAAGATTTTCTGCCTTTGCACAGCTCGCTCTCTCACTTCAATAGGGCTCAAATGTGACTTCCTCAGAGAGTTCTTCCCTCATCACTGCATGTAAAGAAGCGCCCCACCAAGTTACTCTCTATCATAAGCCCCCCTCCCCTCGCTGATTGCTTCCACAGCACAATCACCATCTGGAACAATCTATTTATTTGTTTACCTATTTCTCATCTACCTCCTCTACACTAGAACACAAGATCCTGACGGCAGGGTCCTTGTTTTGTCCAGTGTATTCCTAGTACTTAAAAAAGAGCCTGACAAATAGTGGGGACCTACAAGGATTCGTTCTGTGAACCTCTCAGCTTCCTCGTCTATAAACTGAGGCTAAGAAACTTCTCTCTGGCCAAGTTATGGTGAGAATCAACATGACAGTGTGAGACCAGAGGCTCTGAAAATCAGAAGGCGCCACACAAAGGTTTTCCTTACCAGCCCTGCTGCGAGTGATGACAAAAGTAACAGCTTCCCCTCACCCCCACGCTGCCGCCTCTGCCTACCTTCATGCTTCTGGAACTCCTCTTCAGAGAAGCTGACATCCTTGTGGGAAAGGTTGGTCATGAGCTGTTTGTTCTCCTCCTGCAGCTGGGCTATCTGGGAGAGGAGATCCTGAGCCTCCCCTCGCCACACGTCCTCCACGAGCTCCAGCTCCTGCAAGGCCGAGGGACAGCGAGGGGTTACAGGCAGCCTAGGGAAGCAGCCTCGCCCACCGGGTCCCTCAGGAGCAGCTCGGGGCTGCCAGGACGTTGGGCCGCCCCTTCCCCATGAGAAGCAGGCGCCGGGCAGGGGAACAGACAAGGCCACCCATGTGGCCCCTTTGGGAGAAACAGAAGGTGCCTGTCCTCTGGGCAGACGCCTGCGTTTATGCTTTAGGGTCTGGCCAGCTAGACCAGCCCCAGGGACAGCCACAAAGCCAGCACTGCAGCCTTTAAAGAGGAGAGAGTGGACAAGCAGCCCCAGGCTATGGGGCCCTGGAGTTCCAGCCAAACGTCCCCTATCTTTGGACAAATACACTCAGTCAGGGCCAACCTCTCTCCAGGCTGCAAAGACCCTGGGAATGTCCTAGGCTGCCAGGGCCACCCTGCCCCAAAGGTCCTTTTACTTCGGACACAGGAATCTCTCCAGGGGGCCTCGAGCAACTTGACCACTCAGTTTCCCTTCAGTTGGGGAACCATCATAGACAGGCTCCAAGAGTTGATATGAGGACCAAACAAGATCAGCCAATTAAAAGCATATTGTGGGGAAGCGGGTGTGGCTCAGTGGATAGAGCCCCCGTTTACCATATGGGAGGCCCGGGTTCGCGTCCCGAGGCCTCCTTGTGAGGGCACGCCGGCCTGAGCGGTGCGGTGGGCTGATGCAGCAACCTCACGGCAGGAAGCGGGTGTGGTGCAATGGATAGAGCACCCGTTTACCATATG
>JAQZBX010104404.1:0-10954 GCA_029593785.1 Cabassous unicinctus | reverse complement strand
CGGGACCAGGGAATGAACCAGCACTCAACCACTGGTGTTTTCATTTGCTTGCTTGTTTTTTTTTTTTTTTTAGGAGGCACCGGGAACCAAACCCAGGACCCCCCACATGGGAAGCAGGTCCTCAACTGCTTGAGCCACATCCGCTCCTCATCATGCCAATTTTATCTGTTGGTAAGACTGAGGCATCCCATGTTACTTTACTAAATGACTTTCCCAACATCTTAGAGGAAGGCAGTTAGGAAATTTTGGTGCATAGCCAAAGTCTTTCTTTAGTCTCCACTGCTTAGATCACTGAGCCACCTTCCAAATTAACACTTGAGAAAGCCGCAGTTACTTAAACCCGGGGCATCAGGGGGGAAAGTAAATACGATAGTGAGTTTGATGCTTTCTGCAGTTCAGGCACAAACTGCAGAGTCTCTCCTTACCAAATCACCTCCAGAACGAAGTGCATCACTAAAAAGTTTCTTATCACTTACCATTTTTCACAATTTGGCTAAAAAGTAAAGGTTTACACTTGATTTATTTGTGCTGGCAGGAAGCAAGACTAGTCACCAGAAACCTGAGACTCCAGAGAGCGAATCCATGTTTTTGTAAGTCTCTCCCAGTTCCATAAATTACAGAACTCTATTAAAATGCTATCATGTGAATAATTAGTACTGCTAGTGTTCTTATTAGGACTGAAATCGTTTCTTCAAATCATTACACTGCTTATTAAAATGATAAAGGCATTGTCTTCAAATACAGCCCATAGTTTACAAATCAGAAAACACTCCTTGGAAGGACTGGAAGACACCCCCCTTTGCTTCGTGCCCCTCCCAGCTGTGATAACTATTACTGCCCCCACTGCTTACTGAGCGCTTGCCCTATGTGTGTCTGTACATTCCTCCACCCACCACACGAGACTAGTATTATCAACTCCATGTTTCTGATAAGAAAAGTGGTGCTTAATGAGGTAACTTGCTCAAGATCACACAACGAGGAAGCAGTGGGGCTAGGATTTAAGCCCTGTTGGCATGACTTTTGAGCCTCTGCTTCTAAACACTACTCAATACTACCTCGTTCTCCCCTGTGACCTTCCTCTGAGATATGAAGATAAACTTTTCAACAACCTGCAGCCAAATCATAGGTGCAGGAGATAAATCAAAGGCAGCTCAGCAGGCTGCACACAGATAGGTAAAGGCAACGACAATCTCTCTTGATAATTCTACAATTACTCCTACAACTTCAGAGTTGGAATGGACCTTAGAGATGCTCCAGTTCACCTCTCTCATCTTATCGATAAGGACTGAGACCCAGAGAGGCAAAGTGATCTGCCCTGGGTAACAAAACCAGGTTTTTGGGTTCCCAGGGGCTCTATTACCCTCCACTGTGTTTCATCGAATAAATTTGTCAGCATTCACTTGTACCCAGCATCTCCTGGCACTTTGAGAGAGAGAGGAAAGACTACGCAGACCCATTGTCTGTGCCCAAAGCATACAGTCAGGATTATTGCCCACGAAGCAGTCATAAAACAAAGCAAGGGGATATTTAGCAAAGCATCAACTTGGTGACAAACGATAATGTCACGTGCATTTCTGGGAATGGAGACCACATGGAGGAAGAACGGTCTTGCATGTATATAGGATTTAGGTAGACAAAGAAAGGGAAAAGAGGCATCCCACACCCTGGAGATGAAATAAGAAACAGCCACAGGGTGATCGAGCATGGCAGGGTAGTAGACAACTTGGTTTTCCAAATACTTGGGCAAACGAAAGAAAAAGGTGTTCCTTTTGATATTCGTAACACAGACTGATACGGACACTTTATTTCAGCAAGTCCCAGGTCCCGGAGCCTGAGAATCCAGCCTGGGTTGCAGGTGGCTCCAGTTATGTTTTAGATCAGCCACGAATAGCCCTTGCTTTGTACTGGGGCCACGACCCTGACAAGCCATCACCATCACTGGAATGCCTCAGAGGCCAAGGGAAATACACAGAGACGCCAGAGTCATTGCAAAATCAATCCAAAATCCAGGGAGCGGGGGAGGAAGGGCCTGACTCGCAATGGTAAACACACTCGCCAAACTCTTCTGGACCGAGCTCGGAGGCATTTCTGGATCCCATTTTCCTGTGACCCTTCAGCACGAGCTGAAAGCCATTTTCCTCACCCCCTTGGAAAACAAAAAAAGTTACTCATGGATATCTCCCATCAAGGGCCGATAAGAAAAGTGACAAGTGTTGTTTATAGGGTCCAAGCAGCCGGACAGAAGCAGCATGGTGGATTACAAAAGGAAGCTCAGGGAGTGGAGCCCAGAGACTTGTGCCTTGCCCTCGGCCACTTTCTTATTGTATGAACTTGACATGGGCTTAAGTGAGTTCAGCATCAGTGTCCTTCTCTTCAAAATGAGAATACCTTGTGAGACTGAGGCTCAAAGGGCATAGGAGGAAATGCGTTGCCAATTTTAAGGCACTATGCAAATTTCAGTCGTTATATTTTTTAAATAGGGAGAGCATATCCGTGGGTCTTCCAGAGGCATGGGCAAATGAGGGCCAGAAATTACTCTAGCTTTAATGAAGATGCTCAAGAAGCCTGTTGGCTTGTATTGGTTCTCAGTGAAGCGGTCTCCAAAAGGCGACCTGAAAAAAAAATTTCATCTCAGCCAAATTCCATGTTTGCGGCATAGAAATCAGCTCTGGGAATGGCAATACCACTACTGATAATAACAGTTACCCTTGGCCACGCTCCCACCGTGAGCCAGGCAGGGCGCCAGAGGTTTCATATCCATCATCTATAAGCCTCATTGTTGGGAAGGCAATTTCTCCCCCTCCTGTCTTCTTTTTCCCCTTCTCCTATTAATGGAGGGCCCTTCCATCCCTCTCTCTACCCATTTCTAGTCTTCTCCTAGGAGGGATGGCTGTTTTAATTAGTCCCAGGGATATTCAATGGACAGTTACTAGATAAGCAAGAATGGACCATTTCCCTCTGTGCACATTTCCTTATGCATTTCCCCCAAGCTTCCTGGCACTTCCAGCCTCTGTGTGGAATGACAATTGGGTGGGGCTTGTCTCTCTCTAGAGGTAGACCAGTATCCTCATCCAGGCCACTGGCTGGACAAATGGGCTCAGGCTCTGCCTCCTGAGGCTAGGCTCCATGGGGACACCATCGGGGGTACTAAAACGGGAAAGGGTGGTATCAGGCGCTTGCCAAACTCGTTAAGAAAAGTGGTCACCTCGTCCCCATTTGGCTATTGTAAGATCCTTCCCAAAAGAACTCTGGAAGAGAAGAAGGGCGGATGGGAAGAGTCGGAACAAAAACTAAACCCGGATCAAACTATGAATATTCCCAGCAAATCTGCAAAAGAGACATTGCAATCCTCATTCACAGATGAGAAAACTGAGGCTTCCTTGTAAATAAACTGACCTGGGTGAGCTTACGGACTGGTGGGAAATACAAAACTAGAACACATCAAAACAAACTGACACCAGCTAAGTGCCAAAGTCTGTGACAAGGGTTTAATTGCCGTAGCAGGTCAGAATGTGTTTATCAAGGGCCACCACTCCTTAAAAACAAAAACAAAAATCCCCAACAACCATATCCCCAGTCCCCGGGGCACCAAAGAGGTAAGGAGCTAGCCCAGCTTCATATCCAGTCTCCAGCTTGGCTTTCTTTTAGTCCCGACTCAAAAGCCAGAACTGCCGGACGCCGCACAGCCGCCTTTGTTTGCCAAACAGCATTCTCACACATCTCGCTTCTACAGTGTGGAAGAGTCCGGGTGTGCCCCAGAAAAGTGCAAGTGACTTCTACAAAGCAAGAAAGTAGGCCATGCCGACATCATTTGTCACGGCTTGAGGCTCCCATTCTCTCCGGATTCATTTGCCTGGTTGGAGCATTTATCTCTGCTGCCACGAGGCCACTGTGATCTGGTTTGAGTTGCACGGAGGGCTGACATGCTGGGGCCCTGTATGGAACTGCTGGCACCTGGGACCGGCCCTCAGCAAAACAACAAAGCAAGTCGAGGAGGTTCCTTGAAGCTTGTTGTCTGTGCCCTCACACCGCTCCCTGCACCCCACTCTGCCCTCCATCCTGAGCCCTGTGCCCTCAGCTCGGCTGTCAACAGATCCCCAGGACTGAGTGAGCCGGCATGTAGTACCCCCACACCTCCACTCCCATAGACTCCTTTCATCTCCCACCACGCTGACAGCGCCTTCAGAAAGAGTTTGTCAACCAAACACACTCATCTTCATGATCTCTCCCTCCCATTTTCACGTCTCTCAACGACAAATGGCTACCAACCAGAGCGACTAATCAGCATGGAATTACCGACCCGAGCTGCCTGCCCAAGTGGCCAGATACTGTTTCAGCTGAAAGCAAAGAAATTTGACATTTCGGTTACTCTTAGCAGCCTGATCTTGACTAAATGGACAATTTCCATTAGGTTTCTGAGACATTAAAAATAGCTCTCTGGCCAACATGATGCCCTTTATGAGAGTTTGGAGTGTAGGAACTCCAGGTTGGAAATTACGCTGATAATGGTTCATAGTATTTTTCCTCTTAGGGGCATTCGTACTTTCCTTAAATTCCAAATACCCTTCAAGACTCGAGGGATTAAATGTCAAAGAATTCGATGGCAGGTAGCAAAAGTGTAAGTACAGGGTCAGGGAGGGCCTGTAGCAGGCCTTCCCTAATGGCCCCAGTCCACCTGGGCCAAGAGTTGCCAGAGGATGCAGGCGGGCAGGTATCTGGTCTACTGTGAGGATGAGAGGCAGGAGAGAAGAAATAAGCACATGTTGGAAATCGTGCTAAGCAAGTAACCCACAGCCCTGGCCTCCAGGAGTCTGTGGCTAGGGCAAGCTCCTTCTCCCTTAGAAGAAAAGGAGTCTAATGTGCCTCCCCTAAGAACCCACCACTGGAGAGCATGGAAGAACCATGAGTGGGGCTCATCTGGCCATCAGAGCAACAGGCCCCCAGCAGGAATCCAGGAAGGGAGGTGTATGGGAAAGGCAGCCGTAGCTCCTCACCCCCAGGGCCCAGCAGGAGGTCCAGGGCAGGAGCAATGAGAAGAGGGGTTAACATGGGAATAACAAACAATAAAAAAGCAACGGCCTCAATGCCCATCATGTAGCAGGTGCTCCAAAAATTGTGTGGAATAAATGAATGGACAGCATAGGGTCCTTGTTTTATTTATATGAAATGAAGCCAAAGGAGATAGCCAAGTGTATAGCCACTAATCAGCAATAAGCTATTGACTTTTTCTGTTTGTTTTTTTTTTTAATCTTTTATACATCCACATAATTTAAAGAGAATCAAATAAAACTAAAAGTCTCATTAAAAAAAAACAACAACACACAAGTCCAGAGTTTTCTTTCTTATTCCCCATTTCCCACACAGCCACTAGTTTCAATTCCTTAGATGTTTCTCTCAGCATTTAATTCCATATTTTTAAATAATATGCTTATAAAGCTTCTTACTGATTTTTTCAGTTGATTTCCCACTGTGGAAGGTAAGGGTTTAGCACTTTTTCCCCTCCCCACACTTGTCATACCCCCATTTTCCCCCAATAGTTATCATTTAATTTAGATCAATATTCTGTGATTACAGTATCATGACTATAAAGCTCTCCTTTCACATATTCTCTTTGCCTCTCTCCTGTGTTTGATCCCCTGTTTCCTGAATCCCATAGGTTTCCCTTGTTTAACTCCCTCTTTATGGTGAAGAACTTCCTCCGGTAACTTCTTGAGAGAAAGTGCCAAGAAGGTACTGAGAAGGAGCTAGGTTTTTTTAGATTTTTGCCTATCTGAAAATGCTTTATTCTACCTTCTTCCTTGAGAGATAGTTTGGCTGGTTATAGAATTCTCAACTGGAAATCATGTTCCTTCAGAATTTTTAGGACATTGCTCCATTATCTTCTAGCTTCCAATGCTGCTGTTAAAATATCCTAGGCCAGGCTGACGCCTGATCTTTTATAACATATTTGTTCTCTATACAAACTTGTCAGATCCTTCAATTGCTCCCACTTTTCTGAAATTTCACAATGATGTATCTAAATGGATGAAAATAGGCCTCAAACTATAAACTGTCTTCAGTTCTAAGAAATGTACTTGAATTGTTTCCTTGATGACTTTCTCCCCCTCTGATTTTTTCTGGTTTCTCTATCTGGGACTCCTGGTGTTCAGATGTTGGGAGTTCTTGGACTGGCCATCTAGCTGTCTCATTATTTCTCCTAATTTTCACCTCGGATTTCTTACCTCACTTCCCCAGAGATTTTTCAATTCTCTTTCATTCATAGCCTTCAGCTATCACAGTTTTAATTTCCAAGGGTTCCTTTTTGTTTCTTGAATGTTCCTTTTATATAGTAACTAATTTCTGTTTCAGGGATGTAATGTCTTCTCTTACCTCTCTGAAGATAGAAAAGGATGTTTTATGTTGTTGTTTTTAACGTTTTCTTCTCCTTTCATATTCTATTTCCTTTAAGTTGCTTCTGTTTGCTTGTTTGCTTTGGTTTCTATTTTTATTTCAAAGGCCTTCCTCAGATATTTAGTGATACTTATTGACTAATCACATTTAAGAGTGAAATAACAAAAACCAATGTTCTAAGCGGTAGTTGGGACTTGTCAACTAGGCTTCCTATAGAGTGTTAACAGCTGAATTGTTGCCTTAGATAGACTGGGGCTTTATTCCTAACCTGGTACACTCCACCAGAGAAAGAGGTTCCTTTCTAGGGAATATAAGGGGCCAGGAAGAAAGTCCAGAAGACTCAGCTTTATTTTCACCAGGAGTATCCTGTCCTCAATTGTGCTTTCTGTGGCGCAGTCCAGAGATCTTTTGCTTTACCCTCGCTAAAGAAGAAACCTCCAGTCTTCTGCTAAAGTGGGGAAGGGCGATGACTGCTAAGAATGGGATCAGAGGTCTAACTGCTTCTTAAATACACTTTCAACCAGTTGCCCAGTTTTTAGCCCCATTTTACCACCACTTTCAAAGATACCTAATACCATTGATTCCCAAACCTTTTGGGAATTGTGAGTTTAATTTTGTCTCAATTTTCCCCACTGCAGCTTAGGATTCAGCTCTCTTACGACTGCAAAGTCAGTTACAACTTGTCCATCTACTTTCCAGTGTTCAAAATATCATTGTTATCTTTCTCCATCACTGTTGGGTTGCTTGGAGGCAGAGTTTCCTCAGTAAGTTGAAGACTCAGCTCTGCCCTTAACCCACCACCACAGCTGAGAAGGCATTGCTGCTGAAGATGTAATGGACATTAACACTGCTTTAAAAGAGGTGCTGAGGGGAAGCGGATGTGGCTCAATAGATAGAGCGCCCGTTTACCATATGGGAGGACCCAGGTTCGCTTCCCGGGGCCTCCTTGTGAGGGCAGGCCGGCCCGCGCGGCGCGGTGGGCTGATGCAGCAAGACCTCACAGCAAGGGGGAGATAAGTAGACACAGAAAAAACGCACAGCAAATGGACACAGCAAACACAAGCAGCAAGGGGGGGATAAATAAACCTTTAAAAATAAAATAAAATAAAATAAAAGAGGTGCTGAGGACTGCCCTGATCCACGGTGGCCTAGCTCATGGAATTCGTGTATGCTCACAGCCAAATGGGATGAGTCCATGTAGGAAAAGCTGGTAGAGGCACCAGAATAACTTCATCAAGGATGGTCACAACAAGAAACTAGCCTCTAGAAAATCAACAAAAAAGGAAAGCTCTCAAAGAAGCTGGCTGCAGGTTTTTATAGCTGTTAAGGACAATGGTAAAGAAGCTCAGGCCAAATATGTCATCAAAGAATATTTCAAATACAAACACATGAATAAAAACCTAATCCCCCGGTATATGGTTATTGGTGTCTTTTTTCCCATTCATTTTGTCTTTGCGGCTTATGCACTTTTTTTCTTTACCATCATTCTATTATGGTTTTGGAAGACAGCATTCAAGCTGCCATATCTATCTATTTTTATTTTTCTGCTTTCCATATCACTTTATTCCATTTTTGTAAAAACAAGCACACTTTGAGAAAAGTGCATAAACATGTTTACAGTTTAATGAATAATTATAAAGTAAACCCTCACGAACTACCATTCAGCTCAAGAAACACTACACTGCCAGCACCCAAAAGCCCTTTCCCACACATCCCTCCCCAGTCATAACCCCGTCCTCCTCCCAGTCAATACCACCACTTTGACTTTTGCTATAACTACTTCCTGTCTTTTCTTTATGGTTTTCCTACTTATGTACACGTCCCATTCAAAATAGTTTCGTTTTGCCTGTTTTTAACTTTATATGATGGAATTACACTGAACATATTCTTTCGTCCTGTTGGATTCATTGTTGTTGCTGGGTCTAAGCTATTGATTTTTTTCTGCATCTGTACTCTTTAATGACAAGCCCTTTACAATATTAAAAATAAAAACGAGAGGTATTGGGGACCTATGGAGGTAGCATGTCAAGATAAGAGAGGCTAGGTAATTTGCTCAAAGTTTAAGAGAGAGAATCCTCAGATTCAGAAATATTTCTCCTTTAAGAGCAGACCATAATTAGACTTTTCCAAACTGGTGGAAAGCATCCCCTTAAATGGCTCTCCAGGGCACATCCTCCTACTTCTAGGTAGGTCTAACCTAGTCTCCTGAGTGGTCCCTCTCTTTAGGAATGGAGAGGTCCTGGTTTTGAATGGAGATGTGTTCTAAGACGTGGTCAGCATCTTCTCTCAGAAATTCTTTATATTCCCGTAGAGCGTTGAGGTCAGGCATAGCTCTGGGTGACATGAATCCCTAAAACACTCTGTGTATGAAGAAAGCAGATTGAAGTCAGGAATTCCTTAACAAGCAATCCATTTCTTCCAGTCAGCTCTAAGAAGGATAAAGAATGATGAGAAAGTGGTAACAGAAGTTCACTGATTATAGAATTCTGGAAAAGTCCTTAAAGATCCTTTAGGGTAATCCTGTTTTTTTCAGATAAGGAAACTGAAGCTCCAGTGAAGTAAAGCTGTTTGTCTAAGCCACAGAGCGAGTTGGGCTTTCAAGCCTTCAAGCCCACAGTCTTCCTCTGTGGAGGGAACTCTCAAATAATGAAGCGCTCTAGCGTTCTAACTCCTGACGTCTACACCAAAGAACCATCCGTCACAGAAAACTGAATCTTAACGCTGCCGGTTCTCCATGCAAAACAAGGCCCATCACACATCTGCGTGCATGTTTCTATGCTCGCGAGATCACAAGCAAAGAGAATTATATCCGTGTGAGAAGAGTCTTCTCACAATGTCACAGGATTCACCAAGTGGAAAATCTTTTATCTCCTGATAACTCAATAAACAGTGAGAGATCACACCTACACCCCAGGGAGGCAGGATGGGCCCCTCTAAGAACACACAGCTGCCTCAGGAAATAAGCCCAGGAAAGAGCCCACCTCAGGGTGTGCCATCAACGGCAATACAGCAATCGTGAGGCACCCACCTACCCACTGCCCCGCGGGGAGCTTTTCTCTCATTGGCAAGACAAGGCTGATACACGGAACTGTGAGAAAACAATATAAAGCAATATGCTAAACTCTCGGATCAGATGTTCTATACCTGTGGAGTTGAGAGAAGGCAGGAAGCAGCCTGGGAGCAGTCAACAGAGAAGGGGGCCTTCTAGGATTTAGTTTCTCCCCTACCCCACACCATTAAAATGCCTGATGCCCCTTTGGTGACATCTACCCTGGAGCCTTAGTTCTTTCCTATGCAAATCCCCATGCCCTTTGAGCTATAGGTGGAAACATCAAAGATTCCAAAGTCAAGCATAGGGCTCCAGCTGGGAGTCCTAATCCTGGGTTCTTCATCTGGCCAGGTGAGAAACCCACCTTCCTCCAATCCCTCATGGCAGCCATGGGTTAAGTGGGCATCAGGAGGCCACACCCAGCCGACCATCACCACAGCGAATGGGCCAGGGAGAGGCAGGCTCCGGGTTGGCAGGAAGAAAGGAGCTCTGTGCATCTGAGGTGTTCTTTTTATAACCTGGCAGA
Organism: Cabassous unicinctus; assembly: GCA_029593785.1. Taxonomy (NCBI): domain Eukaryota; kingdom Metazoa; phylum Chordata; class Mammalia; order Cingulata; family Chlamyphoridae; genus Cabassous; species Cabassous unicinctus. The sequence goes on along the minus strand of JAQZBX010104404.1, from coordinate 989 downwards.
TTGTTTTTCTGCTCGCCCACCCTTTGTTTCCCTGCCAGCTAAGCCAGAGTCTCAGAACTCCTCTCCTTGAGTGTATCATCTCTTTCTCACTCCCTGGCCCCTCTCAACAGCATGTGGCTGGAGGGGGGTGTAGGATTTCTTGGTTGTTTGTTTTTTAAGTAGGGCTTGTCAATGAGGGGAGATGACTAAGCCTCCTTTTGTCAGGAAGGACCCAAGATTTTTAAAAGAAGAAGGTAAAGCAAAAAAATAATGCTCTGGGAAGCCCCGTTGTTGGATTCTACACAGGAAATCTCCCTAGTCAGAGAAGAGGCCTCAGGAGGGTCACTGAAGAGAAAGGGGAAGTGTTGAATGGAAAAAGAACCTCTACCAAGCATTCTGGGAGAGAGGAAGGAGAAAGGGGCAAGGGAGAAGGGATGTCCAAGAAGGCATGGAAGACAATTCAAGAGGAGGGACTGTTTCACAGCAGAAAAGCTGTGATTATAGCTTTTCTCCTATTTTGCCAAGCACTTTCCATCTTATTGGTGATCTATGCTTGTTTGCTTCCAAATGAAGAAGGGAGACGCCATTTTCTTCCTCTTCCAGCGAGAAAAATTAAAGGATAAAAGCATGGAGAGCATTTTAGCACTGGACTGCCGATCTCTACACTGGAGGAAAAAGCAGAATACAGCTTAGAGTCTTTAACTTCCCACCTGCAAAGAATGCATCCACTTCTCCCCGACCTTAGTTCAAAGTTGCCTCCACCTTAAAATGGAGAAAAAGTCATATAAGCAGGACACCTCTATCAAAGGAGCACTGTCTTTCATTAATCTTCAATGTAAGGGCCAATTCTCAAGTAAGTTACAATAATCTGGCTATTTGAGGACTGTAACCATTGGGGAATTTGATGTAATTATGAATTCCAAAAATATAATTGGATCATGCCTGTAATCTGATCTGTTAATCTGGGCATGATTGAATTATGATTAGGGCGTTGACTGGGCCATGTCAGT
>JAQZBX010104403.1:0-10955 GCA_029593785.1 Cabassous unicinctus | reverse complement strand
AACAATGTGGCTGCTGCTTCATCTGTCCTCCAAATCTTAAAAAAAAAAAAAAAATCTCTTGAGGCCCACTGTAAGGGGAAGTTACAGGAAAGGGGATTCTGGGAAACTCAGCTCAGCCCTGCCCAGGTGACATGTCACAAAGCCACTTTGAGGGAAGCGGGTGTGGCTCAGTGGATAGAGCCCCCGTTTACCATGTGGGAGGCCCCAGTTCGCGTCCCGAGGCCTCCTTGTGAGGGCACGCCGGCCTGAGCAGTGCGGTGGGCTGATGCAGCAACCTCACGGCAGGAAGCGGGTGTGGCGCAATGGATAGAGCACCCGTTTACCATATGAGAGGCCCCGAGTTCGCTTCTCAGCGCCTCCTTGTGAGGGTAGGCCGGCTCGCGCGGCGCCGTGGGCTGATGCAGCAAGACCTCACAGCAAGGGGGAGATAGACAGACACAGAGAAGATACTCAGCGAATGGACACAGCGACACAAGCAGCAAAGGGGGGATAAATAAATAAAATAAATAAATCTTAAAAAAAAAAAAAAAAAAAGCCACTTTGGGCTGACAAAGTCTTATGCCTTCAAGTTGCTGCGTAGGTATACAAGTGTTCATTGTGTTGTGCTCCATATTTTTTGGAATGCCTGAAATGTCTGGTAATAGTTTCAAATGTACCTCACAGCTGGGGAATTTGTCCCTGACCTCATGGGCTTGTACAGATTTAGAATCACAGATATGGCCACTGGGACCCAAGGTCACAAGCTCAGGACAGCCTTCCCATTCTCTTTTCTCCAGGTCAGGCTGCCCTCGACAAACACGACCTGCAGGAGAGCCAAAGGAGCAGCTGCCATAGTGTACTATCTTTTCTACTTAATTTTCTTCTATATTGTCCATCACTTGTCACTAAAACGTAAGCTTCCTGAAAGCAAGGATATTTATCCATTTTATTCATTGCTGTGTCCTCAGAACCCAGAACGGTGACTGGCACCTCCCAAGGGCTCAGTTAATATTTGTGGAATGAATGAATAAATGTCCTAAGAGGAACTAGAAAAGGATTGTATTTCTCATATCCCATGGGAGGCTTGGATACAATCTTGTTTGTCCTAAGACATCCCAGGAAGTATGAAGTGGAACCAGCCCCGCCCCTTCAAACCCAAATGTTCCAGAATCATCATGGTCGCTGCCTCAGTTTCCTCAGGCTGCCATAACCAAGTATCATGCACTGGGTGGCTTAACACAACAGAAAGTTTTTGTCTTACATTTCTGAAGGCTAGGTCTGAAATCAAGGTGAGGGCAGGGTGAGGCTCCCTCTGACACCTGCAGGAGGAAATCCTTCCTTGCCTCTTCCAGCTTCTGGTGTAGGCTGGCGTCTTAGTTTGCCACAGGGCTGCTAATGCAAAGTATCAGAAATGGGTTGGCTTTTATAAAGGGGATTTTATTTAGGGTAAAAGCTTACAGTTCCGAGACTGTGAAATGTCCAAATCAAGGCACCATCAGAGATGCTTTCTCACCAAAGTCAGCTCCTGGTGATCCTGGGGTCCTGCCACATGGTAAAGATGGTGGCCAAGCTCCCTGCCTTCCCCTCCAGAATCTACCATCTCCTAGAGCTCGGCTGTGGGCAACCAGGCATAGGCTTGTCTCTTTCTGGGCCTCCTCTCTCAGTCTTGGATGCTCCACTTTCTTCCCAAGATCTGCTGTGAGCTATCAGACATATGTCTCATCTCATCAGTCTTGAGCTGCTAGGTGAGCCCAGCCTCTTAGGTGCTTCGTGCTTCAACTCTGGCTGCTAGCGATCCTCGAGTCCTCTCTCACATGGCAGGATCAAAACCAGCAGCTTCCTTTCTCTGTGTCTTTCTGTGTCTCTGTTTATATAAAGCTCCAATAAGAAGGCGGACACACAGCCTGAGTCTCGCCTCACTGATGTAGTCCAATCAAAAAGGCCTCACACTCACAGGAATGGATTAGTTCAAGAGCATAATCCTTTTCTTTGGGGGGGGGTTCATAAAAGCTGCCAATCCTTGACTTGTTGATGCATCTCTCCTATCTACTTCTGTCTTCACATGGCCTTCTTCCCTGTATCTCCTCTCCTCTCCTTGTAAGGACACCAGTCATGTTGGATTTGGGGCTCACCCTACTCCGGGGTGACTTCATTTTAACAAATTCCATCTGCAGCAACCCTATTTCCAAATAAGGTCACAATCTGAGGTACTGGGATTAGGATGTCAGCGTTTCTTTTGGGGAGATGCAATTTAGCCATAGCAATCATCACAAGCCATTGACCTGCAGCCCATCTTTAAAAGAGCAGAAGTCCTAAGGAATCTGCTGGCCTCCTGGAGACTGGACTGAATCAACAGGACCGAGCTGTGCATCTGAATTCTGGGTTCCCAGATGCTCAGCCACAAGGCATGGAGCTCCAGCTCTCCTTACCTCCCACTAGGACCCTAGAGAAGCCTCCTGCTGCTTATGGACCTAGATGTACCCATCAGGAGTGGCTTAGGTTATGCCACATTAACCAACACCCTCAGCTCTCAATGGCTTATCATGAGTTACTCCTCACTCTTGGTATTCGATGATCACAGAGTGACCAGGGGCTCTCCCCACATCTCTTCATGCTAGGACACACAAGCAATTAAATGCTCTTGCCCTGAATCGACATGAGCCAGTTGGACTCGCATTTCCTTGGCCAAAACTTAGTCAGATGGTTCCACTTTACCACTGAGGAGCCAGGAAGGACAATCCTATCACACACTCCAAAGCAAGGAGCCAGAGATGATGACCATCTCCTTGTCAGGATACCCCACTTGTTAGAAGCCTGCTGAGTTGCCCTCCCTGAAAAGGGCCAATCTCCTACCAGTCACCTTTTACCGATTAGGAGACAAAACTGACCTGCTTAGTGTCCCATTCCCCCAGGGCTCTGCTCTCTACTCTCCATGGTGAGGTCTTGCCATACTGATCAACTAATGTGGGCTGTGTGAGTGAGTGCTGCTGCCCACATCTTAGGTCTTCAAGGTGCATTTAAAGGAGGACCATCTGCAATAAACACTTTAACTCAGGCATGGAGGGAAGCTAATTGGGGATAAGGCCTCTGAGACCCCTTCACACATCCCACAAGTTTAACCTAAGGAAGCCACACATGGTAAGATACATCTATCTATCTCTATATCTACATCTATATCTACATCCATATCCAAGTCCATATCCACATCTACATAATCAATATCTATATCTACATCCATATCTAAGGCCATATCCTTGTCTATATATCAATATCTATACCTAAATCCATATCTATATCTCTTTATTGACATATTTATATCATATATCTCTATCTCCATATATGCTGGAAAAGCAATGTGGATTAAGAGAATACGAATCAGAGGTTTTAGAGTTCTGCCTCTGCAACAAATGAGCTGTTGACCTTGGAGCAAGTTACAACCTCTCTGAGCTACAGGTTTTCATTTTCCACCTCTAAAGAATGGGAAATTATCTTTGTCCTACCTACCTCCTGAGGCTGTTGTGAGGCTCAAATAAGACTGCTCTGTAAAGTTCTTAGTTCTATTTTCATGATCCCCTTGAGATGCTTATTCATTCCTGGAGTGGAAAGGAAAGCAAGACCACCGATGTGGGCAGATGTAAAGGTGTGCAAAGGGCCAGCTGTTGCCGTCAAAGGCTGTCTGACTGCTGGGGACCCCGGGAGGGAAAGGGGTGTTCACAGACAGCCATCTACAGGCAAAGCACCCCTGGTGCTGGTCCTCTGTGCAGGGAACTCACACGCCAGCACCCTCAGCTCAGACCCTTAAACCCCCTGTGATGGTTTGAAGCTGCATGGACCCCAGAAAAGCATGTTCTTAAAGTTAATCCATTCCTGTGAGTGTGGACCCATTGTAAGTAGGACTTTTTGGTGAGTAGGATCTTAACAGAAGTTAAGATGTGACACACCTCATTCAGGGTGGGTCTTAATCCTCTTACTGGAGATCTTTATAAGAGAATCAAGTTCAGACAAAGAGAGAAAAAGCCACAGAAGCAAGAAACTGAAAGCAAGGAAACCCAGAAGAGAAGGGAGAGACCAGCAGATGCCGCCACGTGTCTTGCCATGTGACAGAGAAGCCCAGCATCGCTGGCAGCTGGTCTTTGGGAAGAAAGCATCATCTTGATGCCTGGATTTGGACATTTTTCTCAGCCACAAAACTGTAAGCTTGTAAGTTAATAAATCCCCATTGTAAAAGCCAAACCATTTCTGGTATATTATTTTCGGCAGCAAAGCAGACTAGAAGACCACCCCATAGCTCGGAAAGCCTCTCAGGGAAACGTTATTCGCCTTCGTAACTTATCTTTTAATTTACTACATTCTTTGCTAATTTATTTTATTTGCTATGTCTCTCTGCCACTAGGTTGTAAGCTCATCAGGACAGAGATTTTTCTCTTTCTTTTCAACCTGTTTTTTCCTTTGTCCCCAGTACAGAGTAGACACTCAATAAATATGTGTGGAACAAACGGTGGGAAAGGGAAGAATGGGGCTCCAGTCCACAGCATGTGCCCTCCTCTTGGTGGATTTTTTTCTTTTATTATTAGAGAAGTTGTTGGTTTACAGAAAAATCACGCATAAAACACAGGCTTCCCATATACCCTCCCCCATAATTAACACCTTGCATTGGTGTGGTACATTTGTTATAATTACGTATTGTATAAAGCATATTTTTGTGATTGCACTAGTATTACAGTCCATGGTTTAAATCATGGTTCACTATTTGTGTGGTGCAATTCCATGGGTTGATGGATTTTAATATTTCTTTCCCCATCACTGGCCTTCTCCCCATGACACAGTGCCTAGTACTTCTGGCCATGCCCAGTGCCAGGCAGACCCTTCCCTCCTCATCCTGGCCTCAACAAGGCATACTCTTACAACTTTCAAGACCCTGTCTGGAGCAAACCTAATCACTTCCTACCTTGCTTCTCCTGGAGATTTGTTCACATCTAACAGGTTGTGGTTAAATGGCTTGGATTTGATGACACATCTTTCAATCCCAGTAGACTGGGAAATCTTAGAGAGCATGGACCTGGTTGATTCATCTGTGGTTTCCGGCTCCTTGACTTACAACCCCGCAGTGGACATGTGGCACATGCTGCATAGAAGCTTGTTGAATGAATGAATAAATGAATGAATGAAAAATATGAGACAAGCTCCAAAACCATGCCCACTTCACCAGAGCTGGATTTATCCATTCAAATGAGCGCCATTTATCTCTGTGTCTCTCTACCTCTCCAATAATTATGTCTTCATGGGGGTGGTGACCACACAGAGGGCCGAAGACAAGATGGCCCAGTAGTCCCAGACTCATACCCTCCCAGGTTGGCAGCAGAAAGAGAACTTCTATTTCCCCATGTCCACATATCAAACCAGAAAGGAGGTTAGTTGGTTTCGCAACCCCTGCCCCAGCTTCCACCCCCACCTCTCTTTAGCTTCCTGAAGTCTTTCAAGAGAGTCTTCAGTCTCACTGGTGCCACCTAAGCAGTTCATTTATTACTCTGCAAAGCCGGGCTGGACAAACGCTGAGCAGAACTCACGCGGACCCCACCTCACCCAAGGGTCCGGGATTGGATTTCACAGGTGACATCCCCCTGAAGACCATGAAGGAAGTTCATACTTCCCTGCAGTGCCATTGTTCCAGGAGACCTGGCCAACGAGTCCGGAAAACCGCATCACTCTCCCTGCAAACATGAGAACTGTACTGATTGTACAAACAGAGGCGGTTCAGAGCAGAAGTGACCTGGTTCGCCCCCTGCCTCCAGGAAACATATTTAGATTATTCCAGGAAAGAAGAGTCTATCTCAATAAAGTAATAACAATGATAATTAACCATAGCTTTTAGAACCTCAGCTTCCTTATCTGCAAAACAGAGATATCAGCTTGTTTATGGCATAAAATAAAATTAAATGAGACAACCTATGAAGCAGGTGGTAGCACCAGGCCAAACCCAGGGAAAGTGCTCCCTAAATCTCATTTGCTTCCCCAAAACAAGCTCCACCCCAACCCACAGGAGAATGAAAGCCCATAAATGACAGCTTTTTGAATGAATATATATATATATATATGTATGTATGCACACACACATATATTCTGATATTTATATTCTTTTCATTCAATAATCAGGTATCATAATTTTAACCAAACAATCGTTGGTTTTGTATATTTACATTGTTTTAGTTTAAAGTGGCTACTTTGAACCCAAGATCCAGATTAATAATTGGAGTCAGATGAATGTGTGAAACTTGAAATCCCAGCTTCTGCCGTCAGCTTCACTTTAATTTTGCTTTCTCTGGTAGACTAGAGAGAATTTTCTCTAGTTATTTTAATTCAGAATTAATTAAAGCCTTTTTTCTCTTTACAGGCAGAAACAGGCTCTGTGGAAGCTGGATTAATTGCTACCTTAAGCTCTAATTAATCCATCCATCGCCCCCCTATTATGACGAGTGCTGGAGAGCCGTGCCACAGGAGACAATACTTGGACGACACTTGGATTCAAAGGTGAAAACGCATTTACGCTCAAGCCAGGGTTACAAGACAAGGCCCAGAGAAGGCCTCTTTGTTTCACTAACATGAATTGCTCAGGACAACCAATCCCCAAATTACAAACTCGGTTGTGTGGCCACAGTTCTTTAGAAGGCTGCTGTTTGGGAGCAGAAATGCATTTCCCCATGGAAACTGTTATGCCCCGCTCCCAGCACCAAGGTCTGGCTGACCCATGAAGTCCCTGTGTCTTCCAGCCTGAATCCTGCATCCCAGGGTCAAGGAGCCTGTGGTAGGGGAGGAGGAAAGGCCTCTGATTTCCAGAGTACAGGGACCCGGACCTGCGTGGGTTACTCTGGGACCCTTTGCTAACTGCAGAAAGTTTGGGTAGACGTTGGTTTCCATGTGGATCCAAAGCTGTCACGTGGCTCTCAATTATGTCATTGACCCCCAGCCCCCCACCCCCGCCCACCAGGTTAAGATCCCTTGTCCCAGATCATGCTGTGGAATAAACCCCGTATGTGTCTGCTTCCCTTGCACAGTCTGTTCCGCTTCTACCGCCCTCTCCTGGCGACTCTGTCCATGACGGCTCATCCACCACACACGGCCCCCCAGTCACCAGGCGGCTGTGCAAAGCGCCCGAGGTCAAAGTCACGCCCAGCCTCCTCGGAGTCTCCCCTAGGGCCCTGTCTTCTGGCACCTGTTCTTGTTTCTTTGTATTTGGGACAACTTCAGAAAATGCACATCTCTTTCTTCCTGGGTGCCATCAATGCCATCACATTAAAATGCAAATTCCTCACCCCCTCCTCATTAAAATGTCCACAGGTCCAGGGCCCGCTTGTCCACCTGACCTGGAGCCGCAGGGCATAGGCACCCACAATATTTTTAGAGGCCCATGGAAATATTTTCATTGCTTTTAAAATAAGAAGGGACAAAAAATAAACCTAATTGTTCACCTTTGTACCCACCCAGTGGTAAAGCATAATTTTTTTTTGAGGTACCAGGGCTGGGGATTGAACCTGGGACCTCGTATGTGGGAAGCTGGTGCTCAACTGTTGAGCCACTTCGGCTCCCCTGAGTTACTTTTTTTCTTTTTTTTTTTTTTTAAGATTTATTTTTGTTTATTTATTTATCCCCCGCCCCTTGCTGCTTGTGCTTGCTGTGTCCATTTGCTTTGCATTTTTCTGTGTCTGCTAGTATCCCTTTTTTGTTGTGTCACATTGCTGCGCCAGCTCACCACGCCATGCGGGCCAGCTTGCCTTCACCACGAGGCCCAGGGAATCGAATCCAGGGCCTCCCATATAGTAAATGGGAGCCCAACCAATTGAGCCACAGCTGCTTCCCCCTGAGTTGCTTTAATTGTTTATTTTTGCTTGTTGTTTTTGTTTCTTCAGGAGGCACCGGGGACCGAACCTGGGACCTCCCATGTAGGAGGTGGGTGTTCAACTGCTCAAGCCACACCCAGTGCACTAAAGTATAATTTTTAATATTGGAGGAAGGAACCCACGAAGTCGATAAGACAGCCCTAAAGGGTAGGGCCAGAAATCTGCATTCTACCTGGTCCCGCCATGTGAATCGAATGCATGGAAGTGCACGGAGGTTTTGCCAACCTAGCCCAGGTGGGGTGGGGGCAAATGGTGGTGGAATGGGGAACAGAGTGGGGCGAGGTGCTGGGGGCACCTGGGCAGACAGAGCGTGTTAGAGGCCAGCACCAGCCCTCCAGCATCCAGGGGCAGGAGAGGGGCGCATCCCCAAGAGGGGGAGGGGAGAAGCCTCACCTCCCGGGAGCAGAAGGGGAGGGGGCACTGAGCCAGGCCTGCTGTGCTAGATGTCAGCCACCCCCTTCCCTCAGCCCCAAGCCCTTCCCACACTTTAGTCCTCGGGTTCTCCACCCCTGGAAGGGGTGGTGTGGGGTGGGGTTGGGAGGGGAAGCTCTGCAACAGCCCCTGTTACCACTTGACTGCAGTTGACCTTCCCCTAGTTAAGGCTGGAAGGCTTTGCCTGCCTCAGCCATCATCACCCTGGTAGAGGAGACCCATGTCAGTCTGAGGGACTGACCAAACACTACGACTTCTCCCCTGGCTTCTTCCTGGGTGGAAAGCCTCTCCAGACCCCAGCCTGGAGCCCTGCTCCTGTCCATCACAGCCCTCAGAGCTCCCTGACTGCTCCTGCATCCCCTCTCCCCATCAAGAATTTGGGACTATGTGGATTATCCCAAATGGCCCCATGGCATCCCAGGTGTGCCCACACATAGCAGGTGTCCATTTAATGAATGAATGAATGAATAAATGAATGAATGATTGATGACATGCTAAGGGTGTCGTAACTGTTTTCTTTGCCCCCAAATTGAGCAATGTGACAAATATAAATATGCTGCTTTGGTTAATGGGACGGAATCTGTGAAACGGCTTCCCCAAAACCCAATATTTAAAACCTGCCCAACCAAGAAATCCCTCTTTGCATTTTATCCAGATCTTGTGGTTTAAATTCATTTAGGTTTCCTCCAGACCCTGCAGTGGTGAACTTTTAAAAATATCCCTAGACACATCCTTCATCATTGTCTCAAAAAACCCTGTGAGGCCTTCTCTTAGTACTATGAGATTTGTGCAGAAATACCTCTAAGTCAGTGCCAAATTTATTCCCCTAGACTGTTTTGGATGCTTCGTCCCTAATGCCACTCTCCCTCCTGTCTGTGAATGATAGAATTTGATCAATTCAAACACAATGTTCTCACCTGGAAAAAATGCTCCAATTAAGAGAGACTCTGGAGAGCGAATGTGGTTCAAGTAATTGAGCTCCTGCCTACCACACGGGAGGTCCCTTGTTAAGTTCTCAGGGCCTCCTAAAGAAGACAGCGAGCTGGCACAACGGGCAGGGACAGCAAGCTGATGCAATAAGATGACACAACAAGAGATGCGGGAGGAAAAACATGAGAGACACAACAAAGCAGGGAACGAGGTGGCTCAAGCTATTAAGAGCCTTCCTCCCACATCGGAGGTCCCAGGCTTGGTTCCCGGTGCCTCCTAAAGAAACAAGGAAAACGAACAGACACAGCAAGTGCAAACAACGAGGGGGTGGGGAGAAATAAATAAATAAAATAAATTTTTTAAAAAAAGAGAGAAAGATTCTGTTTCTTTGAGACTAGGCTCAGCTTTGGTCAGCTTTGCAGACACTGTTTATCTCTCTCCCCTGTGTAAAGCAGCAGTCACCCCACTGGCAGGATGGGGAGGGCACGAGTGGAGAGGGGTCAGTGGGGGGAAGGAGGGCTGCTGGGGAATTCCCCAGAGCCGCCTTTGCCGGGCCACCGGCCTGTGGTCAGGGCTCTTCCTGCTTTGCTTGCAGGGCCGGGGTGGGAAACTCAGCAAGGCGCACAGGGCTGTGAGTTTGTGACAGCCAGCCACAGGGACATGGAAGCCAGGATGTGTCCCACCCTTTGCTACAGTAGCGATATTAACACAGCCCGGATGTGCGGGTAAAGTTAGTGAATGAGCAGAATTTTGCTTAAAAAAAATTAGCAAGGCTGGGAGCTGGGGCGACAACAAAGAGGCGAAAGGCATTCGGAGGTTACAATGCTGTTCTTACTAATGATGTCATGATAAAACCGCCTTTGTGGAGCTCGTAGCACCTCCGGCACTGTGCGAAGCAGTTCACAATCATCATCTCATTTTAGCTGCACATCGGACGCTTTGATCTAAGTAACTTTCCCAAGGTCAAAGAGCTAGCAAGTTAACAGAGAAGGGCGGCTAAGACATGCACACATAAAAAGGAAGGCAGGAAGAAACAATAGATCTCAAGACAGCATGGGTTTAGGACACGATATTAGCAGGAGGAGCAACACGCAATGGTAGAAAAATCTGTAGAACGGAAACAAAAATAGTGCCAGCCTCCAAGAGTTGTTCTGACGCTTAAATGAGCTAAACTTCCAAAGGGCTTTTGTTGTAAGTGTCTGGCATAGAGTAAGGTCTCAATAAATATTTGCTTTTCTATTTGTTACTAAGATGGATGGGGGCGGTGGAGGGGGGGGGCGGGGAGGAGTGGGGAGAGCCAGAGCCTTCCAGACAAAGAGATGGTCTAGAGCAAAAGTAGAGACTCCAGAGCAGGAAGGTTTTGTTGAGGGGCCAGGGGTTTACCCTCAGTGTGGAGATGGTGGAATCAGAAGAGTGGTCTGAGCTGGAGCTTCCTTCCAATGGACGAGGGAGGGTGGGGGTGGTCTGCAGGAGGCCCGAGCCTTGCTCTGCCTCCCCCTCCTTGAGCGGAACTGCCTCCAGCTCATGAGATTATCTCTGAAGAAAGGACAGCTCCCTAGCCTTGCCCCTTCTAGCCCTGCAACCCAGCACGGGGGCTCCACAGCCCCGCTTGGAGCCTGTACTCTCACAGAGAAATGGGGATAACATGAGCACCTATCTCCTAGGGTGCTCAGATGCATTTCTTTTTTTTCATTAAATATTTACTTATTTACTTATCCT